>UYRU01043229.1:7047-19032 GCA_900617775.1 Dibothriocephalus latus | reverse complement strand
ACGTAAATAATTCAAAAATCTTTACCGAAAGTCGTTTTTGCTTCAGCTTCTATAGCCAATTTCAGAAATCTTAAAACCAATGGCTGAATGTGGCCTGCCCAAATGTCCAGAAGAACCTTCCTACTTACTGTTCTAAGAAGTGGATGCAATATCTCCTCAGCATATTAATTAAAAACTACGTTCCAGATATCTATTATGTCGCCAGCTTGTCGATAAGTCAGGATTGAGGCTCAGACTGTTAGGGGCCTAGCCTAAGCGAATGCCAGCATAACCTTGAAGGTAGTCCTTACGAATCGCGCCTGTGGCCGACTGCAAACAATAAGTCCTTTGCTAACTCGGACTGCCGCAAGGTCTTGTGTATTTGCTGTGACTGTTCCTTAGCGATAACTTTTAATCACTGGCCGCACCAAACGTGCACACACGCACGTGAGCCCATGCGCGTGCCCATGTAGTCGCAGTTCCTAAAGAGCCACTTAGGTACGCCAAACGGTAGGTGACCTTTTCTAACGCGCCCAATCATAACACAAGCGAGTACGCTTGACAATCACGCATATGAAGTTGTCACCTCTCAGACAGTGATCCGCACACGGACTGACAAAAACCGTCAGTCCACATCAGGCCCGGGCTTCGTCTTGCGGCCAGATCAGGCCCTGGCTGACGCTAGCGGCAACAGCCACCCCACACAGCAACTCCGGATTTGTACACAATAAACTCTCCTCCGGGTGACTTCCAAAGTTACGCCCTTCTTCTTATGTAACTCCCTGCGGATTCTAAAGGGCGCAATTAGACGATGACACCACAGAAGTCAACATTACAGCAAATACCATCATTTACCATACGCTGGGATATGCCCACTTTACTTCTTAGTATCACGTTCTTTTGGAAGTTGGTATTTTCTCATGAAGTATGGATACAAAGTTCCAGCTTGACTTGTTGTAGTGTTCGCAACCAGTATTACTTGGTTTGAGTATACACTGGGCTGCAAATGCAGAATACTTTTGTAGGGCTTGAGTTAACCGTATCTGCCTACGGACATGCAGTAAGATAATAGGAATTGTTTCCACTTGTTTAGAAACTGCCACCCGAATACTACATGCTGTTTAAGAAGATATTGAAGACCATTTTCAGCTAATCAATTCCCAGCTCTCGTCTCAGCAAACGCCTGAGAGGATGCGACTCATTGGACGTGTTGCTATTGAGTCACCGGTCCCATTGCCATCACGCTTACGGTTGGGAATAGAAAAATATAGACATAATATCTCCCATATCACGTAAAGGCGCGCGCTTGTCGCGTTGATTTCTAAGGCCCAATCTAGGGTTCCTCATGGCAAGCAGAAGGCGACCAATGATGGTACATTTAGACCTGTCAGCTACGCACAACTGACTGATGATACTTATTTACTCGGGAAATGCTATTTGGGTTTCCCCTGTGTTTATCAGTATTCATTTCAGAAAAAAATGCTTATTCTTTAGATACATACATGATTATTGACAATTAAAGTTCTCTGGGAACAAATAACGTTAATTGTATAAAATTTCGAGTATGAACACCCAAGTTGTCAGCGAACAAAGGACAGATGTACAAAAACCATTAACTTAACACTAATGGGGTGCTACGGTTGACCAGAGTGTAAGACGATAAGTTTAAATTGCATTTGGTTATGCGGTCGATAATGGTTGTTTATGTTTCCTTCTGACCTTGATAAAATTGTAATTAGCATGTAAATCGATACGCCTGTTAATGAACATTTCGTCTGAGTGCATTGCGACCAAGAATTCGCGGCCCTCCTTAGTTGGGCCGGCATTAACGTAATGGACTTCCTCGCACGTACATGTAAGTCTTCTGTCCAACATGTGCATAACAACTTGGGATACCTGGTACATTTCCTCCCAGCTAACCTGTGTTTATTTATACGAGTGGGTAGAGATTGGCCGGTTTGTCCACAATAGGCTGCATAACAACTGGTTCATGGTATTTTGTAAGCAATTTCGTTCCTAAATATGCGAAAATTCTTATTGAGTATATCAAAAAATAAATAGATGAGCATATGTTTGCTTTCGATAAATTATCATTGGGCCTGTACATTTATGTGGTACTTTATCAAATAAACTATGTGAATTAGTAGACAAAAGTAGTGCGGCTGTATGGGTGGGGGAGCGGAGAATTTAGGTCAACCTACTAGTGTCTACGGGGACCGGCAGCCGAGCCAGGTGATGAGCTGCGCGTGGTTGGATCACCAGCTTTCGCACATGGTAACTGCGACGGCATTCCAAACTTCTTTTAGGCGCAGGGGGCCGGTCTGCGTAGCCCGATGGCCGCCGCTTCTGCTATAGCCAACAGACACTGGCCGTATAATTTTTAATAGCTCGAGGGCACCTCGGAGATCACTCGGATGACCTCTTTGGCATCCACGCGATTTTCTGAGTCTACCGTGTGCGTTAGAAGGGAACTAGTAATGCTGTTTATTTGGCGCTTGCATAACTATGTTCGAAGATGTTCTTGTACTGTTTTGGACAAACACCGGTTCGTGCGACCAATATATTCTGCCCCACAGGAGCAGCTGAATGAATAGATTCACATAGAGGTTGCCTGGACTAACAGTCTGTCCTCCATCTCTAAGTCTAGTATGGGAGTAGGCGATAAAAGTATATGGGCGTCGGCTGCTTGAAAAGTGTTCGATACAGATTGACTCAGGTACCTTCTCGGAATTTCGTTTGGTGCGTCCTTTTGAAATGGAAAAAAAAAGTGTTTTCTCCTCCGATTTTAAGACCGATGGCTTTAGCAGTCTTTCAGTCACATTTTTAGCAACAAATTGACTAGGATACGCATTTAGTCGAAAACACCTAAAATCTAAAGCTCTTTTTCAATGTTATCGGTCGAGCAGACTCTTTTCGCCATTTGTGTCAAAAATTATGCTTAATTACTTTTGCAGTTTACCGGTATGAAACTAGAAAAATGGTTATATTGCCCGGACAATGTCTTCTTCCGGTAGACCCTAAATTGAATATGCCTGTCAATGTGAGAACCGCAGTACTTTGTTCTACGAACCCACATAGTTTCTTAAGCTAATTACCATATCAATGCAGAGACCTGAAGAGCATTCATCAAAAGCAAACGTATGCTCGACAATTTAACTTTTGAAAATTTCTTTTCTGTCCAAATAGCCAACCCCGTCCTTAGGGTGTACACTCAAAAATTACCTCTAAACGACGGTATCCGGTCTATAGGACTTTTCAGAAGGCTTACTAGGCTGCAGGCGCTAGTAAGCAATCGAAAAAACGTCATACAGCCATTAATCAAAAAACGGAAACCAGGCACTAACTGACCACGACCGCGTCATGCGTCTTTTTGTTCTGAAACACACTCTGGAGAGGCCCACAAAATTGCTGAGAGGCATTAATTGCTGATGCAGTGCGGCCGGGCAGTTCAGTTTGTTTTCATCTTCTTTGACCATCGGCAGCGCTGGTGTGGTGGGTCTGTCCCAGTAAGCGGTCGCGGCCGCGTGTGTCTGAAAACCAATTCATTCTTCCTTCAGGATAAACATCTGTGCGGCAGGCACAGGTAGGAGGACATACGATATCTGAATGAATGGGCATCTGGCCAAGCTGAAAAAAATATATTAAAATAGCTCTCCTCCTCACACAAAAATTTATAAGGTCGACCACGCAGCATCACTAAAGTACTTTGCTACGTAAAAGACGAACGAAAAACTGTAATGTTTCTTTTTTATGTATTGGTAGGAGTGTCTACATTTTGAAAGCCGGGTGGCTCAATCAGCAGTCCGTTCTGCTAATGTGCACCTCCGGCGACCGAAGATACCTGTGGATTCTGCACTGCCAGCTCTCTAGTGGAGGAGACCCCAATCAAATGTGTCAACTGGTAATATGCATACTTGATCTGGTTTATAATAGTGTTTTATACGGATCGACAACTAACTGCTTGTCTTTTGTTCAGGTCAGTAGACCAATCCCAACGTTATTACTCTTGCACATACAAAAGCTCAGGCCCAGTGCCCGGGGTACTGATAACACGCAAACGAAAAATCCCACTAATTAAAGCTCTACAGTAAATTTTTATTAGCCAGAGCTTAATGTGCAATTTTTAGTTATGCAGCTGGCGTTTTCGAGTTAGATTCAGTGCGGTATTTTTCCCCATAGTACACTGATTCGCCATTATATAAGTAACTGCATTTTTTCTTAAAGTATATGTGAAAACAGAATATTATAATAAGAAGCAATATGGACTTTCGGGGCTTTACAGTGGTCTCTGTAAATATAGATGTCATTTGTTAAAGTAACGGACAGGAACGTGTTGACAAGGTATGATTTTTGTAACGAGGCTGTAATTGTCCAACAACGGCGTGCCGATTGCGGGGCGCGCAAGCATTGCGAAACCTGAATAATTAAAGAATGCTCAAAAACGTGAAACCGTTTTGTCGACTTCTGATTCATTGTAATGGAGGACACTCCTTATAATATTTACATCAGATAGGGACGACAGAGTTTGAGGGTAAATTAATATAGAGCTGTTTCCAGTCGATTTGCCTTTAATCAGCCAGGCATAACCCTGATCAACAGCTAGGACCGAAAACAAAGAAATGGCGCAGATGGTCCACCACTGAGGTCTATTACATGGGCCATAGACATTTCGGCAGACCAATTTTAACAATGCCTTGCTATCTACCCCTCTTTGTCGCTGTAGGAATGGACTCACGCCGACCCATTCGCTTCCCGAAGCAAACCAACTTCGTATGGGTGGTAGAGTGTCACGAAGGGCAAACATCTGCTAGACCGAAGTCTGCACAGCTACAATAGCAGTTAGGGACATCAATCTTTACGTATAACTTGATACAGAGCTGCTTTGGTCTTAGTTGCCTTCGTTCAATCCAGCACTCAGGAATATATACACTAAGGAAATAATTTCATACACCATAAAGTGCATAAAATGGAGCTCAGTGACCGGAACGTGACATTTTAGGGTCAGACCCAAAATTTTAATGAAAAATGTCACGTTCTGGTCACTGAACTCCATGGCATGCACTTAATAACTTCTAGAAGTATGGAATTCATACACAAGAAGCCGCAGAATTTTGTGTCAAAAAACAAAAAGCGCTGGAAAATATTTGGTTTAGAGCAAACAAGTTGAAAGTTTGCACGTGTATTGACACACGAATCTCCGCAATTGGCAAATAATTCTGAAGCATAATCAACGCTTAACGTACCTGAATAAGAGGTTTCCGAGCACACATGATCAGTTCATAGGTATAAAACCGCTTTAGGATATTTGAGCTTTCAAGCTCTGTAACGTATACAATTTTCCAATTCAAGGAAACCTTTTGAAAACTGGGCTTAATTTTGATTTATAGGCAAATTCAGCAAGATATGTTGGCGTTTTAGCTTAACAAATCGTACTTTTCCATATGTTGTCAGGTTAAATGTTAAAACAGCATTCTAGAAGAAGATGCTGCCTAGAGGAAATACTTGTTTTTTTCATGAAACGTCTGATGAACGCTGTAAGATACCAAAGTAAAGATATAGGCACAATATAAAGCAGCAGACACCTCCCCTAGGATAATTTTTCTTTCTTGAATAGTTTATAAATTTAATTTCCGGGTTTTTTGTAAAATAAAATTGCATTCTTTCTTGTAAGAGTTTACTAAGAAGCACTTATCTTCACTTAACGTTCCTTAAGAGCGCTTCAACCTCGATAGTATAGTTTAATTTTTTCGTGTGAAAACGAAGCTGCCGTCTCAATAAAAACACCTCTTTTCAGACATGGCATTTTCAATCGACAAATGGAATCCTGAGAAAGGTACGTTCTTTTTTCCTATCAGATTATAAGTCAGTAAAAAATATGTACATAAATATATGTCGGAAGTATCGAAGGAAACGTGGGCGAATTTGTATATCGTTTTTCAATGGCTTTTTTTAGCTTTTTACATAAATCATAAAGCGGAGAGCTTTTGAAGTTCGGTAACACAAGCACGCGTATATGAGCCCCAAATATTTAACGAATTTGAAATATGTGATGGGGTTCACGTATTCACTCGAACCGAAATGCCTCAGTCTTTCAGCAATGGGGAATTTATCGTGGTAGAGCGGCAGACTACTTTCCTGTCAACTCTCTTCTTCTGTTAAATCTTGAACGTATTTGACCTTACAGCTGGTTATTCATTAGGTAGGCTTGTCTATGTTGGTACTGGTCAGAATTGGTTATATGACGTTCCCATTTCCCCACCGAGGGAAAATGTTAATAGGGATGCTCAGTCAGATACAGATGCGCTTGTGCTAAATAACAGGATTGCAACTGAAGCCCGCCTCAAAACTTAATCATAATCCTTATCCTTATTTCCCTGGAATTTTCTGTCAAGCCGCTTATGAAGTTACCGAGAAAAGTAAATGCAGTCGCTGCATCATCAGTGACAGTAGCAGAAATGGGTACTATGTACACGAGGATTTGCAGTATTTGTAGGTACGCTACTGCATACCTATGACAGCAAACGGTATCTCTTGTCGAGGATATTTGTCCGCACGTGCGCTAATTGCTCGATGGCCAGCGTTCGGGTCGTGGCCTGCTAAACCGTGCTCGGGGAAGTGTTTAGGGATGATGTCAAATGAGGTCATGGTTCATTCGGTGAGACCTGGTCACACATTCAAAGTCGAGGAAGCCGAAATTCTCACGAAGGGGGACAAAAGTGTGAGCCGCGAGTTGCTTGAATCATTTTTCACGGGCTCCTAATCCATAAGCAACTGCAATAATCTCTCGAACCATATTCAGTGCTGAGAAACAGTTTAGCCGAAGCAATTCAGCATTCAGGGAGTGCACAGGCGAATTTGATTTCCAACACTAGTGCCGGCGAGTCAGATGGCTGAGCAATCATCATGCTAAAGCCCAGCACGAGTAAGGAAAGTTTGGCAGGTCACCACCCGCATGCCGGTCCTCCAGCAAATATTTCACAAGTGGGCAGTTCTCCTCGATGGGGAAGCCGTTAATTATCGTAGATATGCAGTAGCATAGCGAATGTAACCCATAAATACCGTAAAACTCTTTGTAGTAAGTACCCATTTCTACTACTATATCCGATGATGGATTCGGTGGGGAGAGGTTCCGGAGCGTCAGGCGAATCGCATCTCCTTCTTCTTGACTCTTAATAAAAGTCTTTGTGAACGAAATTATTTGTAATTCGCAAAGTTCACACTCTAGTTTTCATACTTGTTTTCAGAATTATGGCTCCTTGCAAAATGTTAATTTAAGCTTCTTTAAATTGTCTTAGAAATTAATTTCTATTCGCGGTATCCATCAGTATTTAAGGTCTATAGGCATAGGCCGAGATTTGAAATTTATATTTGGACTGAAACCCGTCAGTCACTGCGTAATATACGCCTGCTACCAACGGACAGACTGTACTACTATATACTGACGTCGTGACTTACCATACTAACGACCCAGGTATTTAGTATGGTAATTTACGACAGTCTGTCCGTTGGCAGCAGGTATATATTACGCAGTAGTTGAAGAATTTTAGCCCAAATAAACTGATGCATACCAAGAACAGAAACAACTGTCTGCGGAAATTAAAAAAGTTGAACTGTCAAAACCGGTATATCAACCAGAAAGCAAACAGGAAAAGCAAGGGGCCACAGTGATGACTCGGACCCCTCGCAACTGTCAGGCAGCGGCAGCTAGTACCCGGGCTGCTATTGTGGTAAGTAACGACATCAATAAACATTTTAATCTAAGACACTCCACGAAAACTCTCGCGCTGTTGGTGCCTATCCAATGAAGAAAGACCGTAAATTCCTGAAGGCGTTTCACATTTACAAGGTAAAAATCAATGGACACCGATGTATACGCTGTATACAGAATAATAAAGTACAAGTGCAAATAGGTTACACCAATTCAAATGAAATGACCAGATACACTAGACACATATCGCATCAATTGTTTAACACATTAAAACAGTTGGTAGTTACATTTCGTCTTATTGCATTTACACAATTCTCTCCCAGTATTTGATTGTTTTCATCTCATATTTTCATTGAATTTCTGGTTCTGACTTTAAGAAGTCCTCTCTGTGACACTTGCGTTCTTGTGCTGCACTTGTTAGTTTGTATGTATCATCTTATTAGCTCAAAGGAATGTCCACGTATTTTAGGCAACTATGACGCTACGTGTGTATTTTTTTCCTCAGCCTCTGTATTTGCTATGTGAAAGGTGTTTTTCCAAGACTCAGAATGATTTCTATTCTTAAGGGTTTTAAAATATGTAGGCGTGAATCATGGAATTACATTTTTGAGCTCTTCTTCGCCTGATACCTGCCATTTTATGGTAACAAGATTAACTGTTCAATGAGAAAAAATGGTATAGAGCAATCACCTGTGACATATCAATAAAATCCGGGAATGTCGATTAGGCAATCTAGTGGACATGGTGCGGGTGAGAAGGAGAATTGTATATGTGAGCGAGTTTAGGTTACAGAGTAGCCACGCCAAGCGTGGTTAAGACTACACAGATTGGGCGAGAAGTCAGTCACATGAGGGGGGGGGGAGTGGGTGAGGGGCGAGCGTTCCTGCGCCTTCGTAGGACATAAGTTCTTAAGAATAACGTTGTAAGACGACCCGTAAATAATAGTACAGAGTTTTTTTAAGGATAGTTATAGTTATATTTCGTTCTTGAACATTAAAATGGACACATATGTAGGTTAATAATGTGGTATTAAATATTGGATGATTTCAGCTAGTCGCGGGTACGTGGGGTCATCAGGGAACATTGTTTGCATCGCGTTCAGCAAAGAATGTGGGCCCTAGTCAGTGTTTTTGCGGTAGGCAAATCCCCGAAGAGGAGAGACCCTAGCCTCCGCGATTTTTATACTCTCTTTCTTATGAGGAGATAAGGAGTGGAACGCCAGGTGAGAGGAATAGTATATTCTCTACAGAGGTAGTGGGGAATAGGTTAGAAGACGCCGACAGCCGGATGAGTCCACGACCACCCGCGGGGGTGGCGACCCAAGCGTGAGAGCGTGGCAACCGTCACAGTGAGGTCCTATGTGAGTCAGTACTGAAGGTGATTGGCCAGACCGGACTGGGCTAGACAGACACTGGGCCACAACGGACGCTTTGGTCGCCAATGCCCATCATTGGACTGCATCGGACCCGCATTTCATAGTTACCTGTGCCGGCCATCTCGGCCTTCGTTGACCGTAGCAATAATTGGCGGCCACAAGTTTTTCACGCCATGTCTTTCTGCACCCAAGGAGTTTCTTAAAACCACATAGGGGCTAACTTATTGTAGCAGTTGACTGACCAGACCGTGGATATCCAGGCTCCTTGCACCTAAAATGCTGTGTGATCATAGTTTCGGCCCATAATCGTTACGCCATCACATTTGAAGATGTGTCCCATCTGCGCGGCAGGGACTGCTACCTGCGACTTTAGATCAAACTTTCGCACGCTCACTGACGCTCGTGTATCCTCGTTGTTACCTTTCGATCAGTTTCCAGCGGTCGCTTCCTCTTCCACTTAACTGCTTCCTGGAACTCGCATGTTCAATTCTATTGGTTTCCAGAATGTCATTGTGCATCTCCTAGCCGAATATGCGTCGGTAGAGACCGGCCGACGACACCTCCTGCTTAGAACTGTGGTCTTTTGGCCGCATCCCCCGCCAGGGAATTTTTGAATTAGGTTTCTATAACACCAAGCATCTAACCCCCGCTTCAGAGATTCTCTTCATCTACGGAATGTTTTGTCATGATTTCGGTGTCTCTTTCGACATCACTGTCAAACTGCTGTCAATACGAGAGACTTTAAATCACCTAACTCGCTATTAAATTTCTTACGCGGTCACGCCGCTCAATAGTTCTTGCGTTGTCTCTCTCTCCTTCGCTTATTCCTCAAGGATGGGACTGCATATGACAACATAATAGCCGATTGCGAAACATATTTTAACTGCAAACAAAAAACGCCGGACTGTAATTAGCCAAATGGACGAGCATATGAAGCATCCGACTACAGGGCGCCTAATTGTGCTGGGTGAGGGGTCTTATCTTCCGGAAATCAAGCCGTTGCTCACTATTTTAGCCTCTACCAGCGCCTGTTTGATCATCGAAATGACAAGCGTTCGACTGTCCGCGATGGTCCATAAATATTGACGCATAATTTTGTGCTGTCTGGCCCTGTGTAGAGTCCCTTTGATTGCCTGCATGCCAAGGACGTTTGAGCCAAGACTTCTGCCAAGAGCTTCCTGGAGAAAAACAACATTGGCGCGCTCTAACCACTGGCAGTACAAACTTGGGCACGCCGAGGCATTTTTAACAACCTAGGCTGACTTCTGCTGACTCCAAACTTCCTTGCGTAAATGGAGTTGGTGCTTCGTTTGTTTGCGAAAAGCAGAAACTCTTATTCAAATGCAAGTCGGCTTGAGTTTAGTCAGCTAGGGGTTTAACTTTCAAGTAATTAACTAAAGCATCTCATCTGGACATGCAAGCCAGAACTAAATTGAGTGTTTCATGGTGTGGTCATCTCTAATCTCAACGTGCATGCAAATGCGTGATTTTCGCCGAATTTAAGGGAGAGGGACGCTCATACGATGTAAAGCTGGACAAATTACTTCCAACAGTGTCGTCCTACTGGAGTTCAAAGAGAGTCTGAGAGTAGGACTATCCGTGTAGATTATTTATATGCTCCCAATACAGGCAATGAGAATATTAAAAGCCGGCAATACAGGTAGCTCTGAGTTAAATTCCAGGGAAGTAAGGGTTTGGCTTCCGATTAGAATTAGGTGTGAAGTTGGAATTAGGGTGAGAGTTGGATTAATTTAATTGTTAGGGTTAACCGTAGCTTTACGCTTTAGGGTAGGGTTATGTTTGTGTTTAGAGCTACGTAAAGGTCAAAAACGTTAGATCAATTTTAATCAAACACACACACAGGGCAGTCCGATCGTCCATTTCGATGCTCCTGCAACAGGGCAGCGTAGGGACAGTGACTTGCGTACGAATAAGTTTTAAATGATAGTAGACTTTCGAAGCACCTACTGCATTCTTCCTTCCTTCACCCACCTGTTCAAGGTGTCAAGACAGAACCAAGATAAGCGGAAGGCAGATCAGGTAAAAATGGCTGGCACGACCGAAGCCATCATTACGCGTACCACCACGTCTCCCCCGATATTAAGTATTTATTATGGAAGTGCAACCCGAATAACGCCTGCTGTACATTGATCTGGCCTCCGTATTAGTCAAGCGCATCTACCACGCGGCCAGTTTAGGGGGCACAGCTCGCACATTGAATTTGTTCCGTCTACAGGAGAAATCAAACAGGTATGCGGAGCGATTTATTCGGTGCACAGGCCAAGCTGCCGAATCTCTGCGGGTCACCTTTTCGAAGACTTTCCCATGTAACGGGAAATACAGTCCTGGACCAAAGTCCTTTGAGGGTGCTTTGAGAGGCAACCTGAGTTCAAAAGAACAGCTGAAATACAAAAAGCGCTGTTCCGTGCCCTCTTTAGTTTCCGACGGACAACTTTTTGTGAACCAGTCCAGGAATGTTCACCTCGTGGGTGTGGCAAAGATCGAAATCCAATACCAGTGAACTGACTTTATGATTTCTGTACAATCACTTCCATTTCTATCCTTCTTTCTGCTAATAGTTAAAGTCTCATCTTTCTAGCAGATTTGATAAATACTCCTTGAGCATTCCCTGTGCACACTCACAGATTCAAAAAACGCGAACCTTTACATAGTAAGGACTATTTTTTGCAGTTGTCTTGCTGTAGGCTCGTAAACCATGTCCCGCCTGGGTCCGAAGGTGCATTCCTCGATACAAACATCAACATTGGTCACTTGGTACGGAACCCTCTGCCGGAAATGATTCGCCTAACAAACCTTGATTTGCAACCACGACTTTTTAAGTAAAGTTTTTGAATTCCTGGACGAACATAGCACTGCTAAGAGCGGGGACGGTTGACTTAAACGCTCGAAACCCTGCTCTATT
>UYRU01043226.1:1229-13899 GCA_900617775.1 Dibothriocephalus latus | reverse complement strand
ATGATGGTATGAATCGCTAGTTGCATGTAAGTAGGTATAATAAAACAATTTAAAAATTTCTTATACAGCACATTGGAAACAGAAGGATGATGTTTTGCCGGCTGGTTTGCCTAGCATGCAAGAGCCGAAACCCGGACTTTGCCGGAAATTTTATATGTGATTTAATGTTCTTTCTGCTCTCTCTTGTTCCAAATTTTTATTTTAAATTCTACGCATTTATTTTTCGATAAATTCTCCAGTGATGCTATATAACAAGGACAGCTATTTCAGCATGGCACAGGAGAGAAGTGAAAAAGTTTCCAATACTCTTTCAAAACTTATTCCCTACAGGTTATCCTGTAAAATGATTAGTACATCCCTTAGCTTAAGGATACGAAGATATCACAATCCGTCTTCATTTGTATGTGCTGGATGATTATTCAGTTTAAATAACGTACAGTATCGGCGCCGTCATAAAAGTAATCATACCTAACTGATAAAGAATACTTGGCTGCGTAGCATGGGTCATATTTATAGGAATACATTTGAACGTTCCTTAAAATTTTGCAGAACATACACGGGAATGATGGCTGCACTGGAGAGGTGTGCGGCAAAGACGGCAGCGACGAAGGTGAAGATAGTAAACTGCATGTTTCCTGTCGATCGTAACATAAAGCAATAATGTTTAGTTAGGATGTCAATACTGACGTGTATGTTGCACAGGAATAACTAAGCATCATAAATCTTCTCTTGCATTAGCTTAAAAATAATTTTTTGCCAAACTGACTTTCTGTGGTCAACTGCGTTAAGTAGACATTTTATATAATTTTTCTCCTTTAAGTTAAACTCAATTTATAAAAAATTACATCTGTGTTACATGTTGTAAAGCTGACTTTTCTGAGATTATAAGGAAAAAAATAATAGAAAAAAGTATGCTCTTCTTCAGCGCCTTAGAACAACGTACCTTTTGACTGGGTGGACACTTTAATTCGTAGATCTAACTGCATTTAGGTAAGACTGATTTTATAGGTTGAATGACCAGTCAGAGGTTAACACGTTCTGTCTTCAAACTAGAACTATTTGCCGTGTAGGCGAGAGGTCACGTTTACAGATCACATGGAAAAATGTCTTTCAGGGAAACTGAAGTTCATTGGTTTTAGGACAAATCGCATGGTGCAGTTTAAAGTCTAAATGCATTAGGAATACGATGTTTTTAGGCTTTTCGAAATACCATTTCCCTACACACTAAATAAACTGTGCTGTTTGATAATTTCGGTCATAGAAAATGTAAATCTACGGATACAGAAGTGGACATATATTAACTTTCCAAGTTTTTAGATATATTACTACCAACTTTTTCCTTTAAAATGGTCACGAAACTAATTTCCAAGTTACACCACATTAGGTCAAACTAAAAGAGAAACATTCGCTGCTTTATTATTCATCCTACGTTTAGTTGTGGCCACTTAGAAAGCAAGGAAAAAATGGAAAGAGATGGAAGTTTCGCCCGAAATAAATGGAAGTACCTAAAACATGACGGTATTCTGGAGTGGCTGTCTACACCTGGAGGTTTCACACCCTAAGGAATAGAAAAAAATTACTGCCTAAATCCACAGCAGAGGGTAGTTGTCAAGGCCAACAGGTATCTTGCCCGCTAACGTGCAACGTCGTGACAGTTATTTCTATGAGTTCTCGCAGCAAGCAAAATATTAAACTGGTCGCCCATAAAAGGTCCAAAGATTATAATGTAGAACTGCGTTTGAAATTGCCTTTCGGCATAATAAGGTCCTTTTTAAAGCCCAACAATAGAATTGTAGACATCTATCATAGCACGGAATAATTAAATGTCAAACTCTTACAAATAACTCGGGTTGCATGTTTTCTTCCGCTATTTGAACATTACAAAAAATGCTGAGTGGGATCACTAGAGCATGATCTATACTATAAAGATAATAATGAGCTGTGCAAACGTCAGACTGCATTTTTGGACCAAAAGGATGCATCAGCCAAACAACGACATACCTGTAAATTAAGGTACGTGAACACATCTCGGCCTGGTTGAGTAAAGGTGAAACTATATCCTTCTTGATTTCTATGGTCGCACACATTTTCGATATTTACAATTGAGTCAGCACTAATGAAGCCTTTCAGGTTCCCTACCGGGCATCAGCTAACATTTCCAAGGGCCTACGTCAACGGATGCTTGCAATAGTCGCAGCAGTGACAATACCGTTGGTGAATCCAGTGCTGTGATGTCAGAAGACGTTAACACAAGCACTTTCACTTCCGAGGCCGACCCCGACACCAGGGAGCGATCGCACGTCGCCCCCACCCCTAGTGACAATAGTTCGCTCCGTGCAAATAACAATGAGTATCACGCCATGTACCTGACCCCTGGGCAATGCCTACAACCTTGCCCAGTTTTCTCCTCTCCTCTCCTCTCCCCCCCACCCCAACCCCAGCACAAGCATCCTTACACGCCGATCTCACCATGCGGGTGGTGTGAAATTGATGAGATGTTATCAAAGTACACTTATTAATCCCGTACAACCGTACAATGTTCTTTATCCCTAAAAATGTACAGGCCTGATGAAAAGTTGTTGAAAACCTATGTTTGCCAAATCGAATTTTCAAATTTAACATGGGAATCTTCGGCAGAACAGATACTGAGACGTTAGCAGTAAAAGATCGTGACCAATATTAGCTCGTGTAAGCGAAAACAGGACAAAATTACCCGATGGGATTGTCACATCTCACGAAGTTCATTAAACAGTATTCGAATGCCATGTTTGGCGGCTACTGAAAGCAACTGACTACATATGATAGAGACTACAAGAACGAGATTTAAAGATATAACTTAGAGAATAGGGTGTCCTCGTATGCGGCAAATACTGGGCAAACGAAAGTATTGATGTAGTAAAACTTCAGTAAAACTTTAAATGTATTTCTTTTGAAGTGATTGTGCAGTGTTTGGTGGCATTTGCAGGATTCAAACGCACGCAGGTAAGTGCACGTCTTGAACACGAACAGCGCTGGTACAGTTGACCCATTACCCAAACGGTATTACCTAAGCAGTGTATCTTGAATCCACCCGGCAGCTAACAAGCTCACTTACTCGAGAAGGGTTTTGAAAATTTTCCATAATTTGCTGAGTCTAAGAGATTATGGGAGAACGCTTTTTGCAGCCCCGCATGTACACCAGAAACAAAAATAAAGCGATCCTATGGAAATTCTGATTTGCAGGATAAATTACGTGACTTCAACGTGTTGTGTTGTGGCACACTTTCAGATGCTAAACTGTCATATTTTCCAGCATAAGTATCAAGTTGTTTGCGCAGTTAACATCTGTTATCGATTTGAATAACAATGGCAAGGACTTCTAAGGCCACCGGTGGCCCCCTTTTTCCACAATCTGGACCTGGAGTCACACACAGGCGGAAGGCACCAATCAGGCTTAAGTTAGGGCAACCGAACGACCCACTACCATTATTTTTGTATTTTAAACTACGGCACTGTTAGGTATATAATAGACCCGTACCGACTTCGCTTTGCCTATGTTACTAAAGGCTTGATATTATGACACATTTGACCGTGGTACAGCACCCCGCCGATATGCTCCGAACAATTGATAAGTTTATGATGCTTTTGTAATATCCATAAAGGCCGTTGTTGTCAGCTGCATTCAAACAGAACAACGAAACTTTAATGGTTAGGGACCGATTAACACTTTGGCACTCTCTTTTAGGTCTTCTGAAGACGTGAATTTTATCTCTGATTTTTTGTAATTTAGCATATGGCGGTATCTGCTGTACATATATTTATTTGCCAACTAAGCATTGCTTACAGTGTTCAATTAGTAGATTATAACACGCGAACATCAAATTAATATTTGCTTAGGTTGCCTGGACTGCTGTTGTATAATCTGATTGAATTATGACATCAGACACACCAGACATGAGAGGGAATGTCAAAACGAGGTTAATAAATTTAACTTAGGAAAAGGAGGTCTTTGTATTCGGCAAAAAGATGAATTAATCCAACCAACTTTCATTAAATTCCGAAATAAAATTCTCCTGAGCCGGTTATGAAACGCTCGGTGGGTTTTTTGGGATCCAAATCCATGACAGAAAGCCTGTGCTTTGAGTACGCTCAACGCTGGAACATTTGGCCAACTTTCCAACCAAGATTATCTAAGCAACTAAGCTGAGATCCGCAAGATGGCTACAAAACTAATTTATTTTACCTGTGATAGGAAATAAGTCCAATAAATCGCTGACTTAAATAGATTAAATAAAAAAGTTTTTTTTCTTGCCTTGCCTGTAGACCAGTAACATGGATGCAGAAAGACTATATAAATCTAAATTTTGAGGGTTAAATATGCAACATAAAAGTGGTGTCTCAGGGCTATCCTTCACTCGACGAACACCCATTTTTCCGCACCTAGGGTTCAATCTTTTTGTAGCCAGTGGCGAAAACTGGTCAGCTAATCGTTTTTTTTTGTATCACCTAAGATACTAAAACCAAAGAAATATTTGAAAACACATTTAGGTATGTAGTTTAAGTAGTTTTAGCAAAATAACTTGATAGTATGACTAATTTTTATCAAGTAGCCCAATCCATGCATATTCACTAGCACGATAACTTCTTTTCTTACCTTACTTTTACGATCTTCTCGTCGTCTTTATAAAGACCAGTGTTGTACATGATTCGCTATGATTAGCTGCAGTTAAACACAAAACGGCAATATAAGTGTTAGAGGAACGATTAATATTGTGACACTCTAACTTAGGTCTTCTGAAGGCATCACTTTTATTTCAGATTTTGTGTTATTTGTCATACGGCGGTATCTGCTGTAGATGTATTTATTCAACCATTACAATGACATTTACAGGTCCCCGTGAAGCTTTTTCTACTGGTGTCATTCAATTTCCTCCCAAAGGCTCCATACGTTGTGCTATCTTACAAGGTAAGATGGAAAAAAATTGTCTTTGTAGACCATAAACATGGATATAGCAATCGTATATAGATCGAAATTCTAAGGATTAAATGTATAACATAACAGCGGTGTGTTTAAGCTATCTTTCACTGCATTAACACCCATATTTCCGAGCCTAGAGTTGAAGAGTTTTGCAGTCAGTGGTGAAGAGTTGTCAGACGATCATTTTCTTGTACCGTCTGGACTTGGAGTCACACACAGGCCGGAGGCGGCCTTTAAGTTTAGATTATAAAACCAAAGGATTATTTGCTAAGAAATGCAGATAAGTTGTTTTAGTGGATTCTTTAAACTGCAAAAAACGGAATCATTTTAATGCCTCTGCAATTAAAATTGCCTTCTTAGCTACAGAACTTCAATTTATGACTAATTTTTCACAGGTAGTACAATTCATTCATATTAACTCGTCAGACAACTACTTATGTTACATAACTTTTAGAATCTGCTCATTTTCCATATAAAGACCATATTTATACATAATTCGTTATGGTCAGCTGAATTTGAACAGAAGAACGATTAGAAGAACGATTAATATTGTGACACTCCTGCTTAGGTCTTCTGAAGGCATCACTTTTATTTCAGATCTTTTCCTCTTTATAATATGGCGGTATCTGCTATAGGTACATCTATTCACATACCACACATGACAATCACACGGCTCTGTTTGGTTGTATCTAGCTGTGGGGTTTACGCACCTACCCAAGACTCCACACTTTTCGCTGCCTTACAAGGCAAGGATGGAAAAAGTTGCTGTTGTCCAGTTAACGACAATGCAAGCAGACCTGCTGACCATTCAAACTGACCCAGGCCGGCTAACATACCCTAGGTTGTTCTGTCTGTCTGGCTTAACTTGTGCCTTCGCTGTTTTTGCCACGAAATGCAAGTTGCCTGTGGGATTTTGACTGCTCAAGTCTACAAGGCATAGCCGTGACCGCCAGACGCGTGCGTCTGGTACTGCCAGAATCATGTCAGGCCGAGACTGGAGGGTGCAGGCCCTGGGTGTGAACGGGGACAGTTTGCCCGCAAGGAGAACTAGATCACTGCGCCATGGACTCACGTGATGTCCCCTGGGATTCAAAAGACCAAGGTGCAAGTGTGGGAGATAAACCAGTTTATCCTGCCTGAAGGACCGCATTGCTCAAAATGTAGAACTAATGTCTCACTATATTTGAATAGCAATGCTGAACTGGGCTTCCAAATCAAATATACAGGGATATAAGATTAAATATCACGCAGCTGAGTCCCAACATATACCCGTCAGGACCTGATTCCAGCCTATCAAGTGGTCTTGTTCGCAGCCATCCTAATTTCTTTGTTCCAATCCACAATTATAAGAACTATAAATCCATCTTTCCAGTGTTATTCTACTGACCTGCAACTTCTAAAAAATTAAATATCTAGATGGATATCGACGGATAAGATAACTGATGCGGAGAGCTCCCAGAAGTGCCAAGCTAGTACAAAGAGACATGTTAGAAACTTCAAACAGTAAGCTTCATGTTTACGGTTCAGTTTGTAACCTAGCATACGGGGCAAAGACCTCGAGAAACAATGGTCAAACGTTGCATATGAAAACGCTAGTCGCCAAACAATCCAGGGTTAAATGCTAAGATGACGTGAATTGGGATTTGGCTTGGCTGACTAATGAGAGCAAGTAAGCCGACTATGACAATCTATGTCTTCCTTGGCTTTGTCAGCACGTCAACTACCCTTTAAGTTCTTAGTGAATACAAACTGAAATAAGAGAGGTTAAAGACCGGTTCACATAATCTTCCCATTATCGTAGACTGCAAAACGTGTAAACTGAGTTGAATTTTGATTGAACACGTCGAACGCGTAAAATTCATTTTCACAATTCATAAAACACCTTTCATTCCTCTCCAGTAGTCAGCTCAAACTGTTTGTCAAAAGTATTCCTACAAATAATAAAAGGACATTATTGATTACAGGCCTCAGGTTAATAAAAAAATAGTGCCAAAAACTAAAGCTCTTTTCTACCTTTAAGAATCAATTGTGCGAACGATGAAATAGAATGATATGCTAGGATATGTAGCTCTGAAGACTAGCTTCTGTAACCAAAATGTTCGTCTATAATGACCTCAACAGTTCCACCTAGTCCAGAAAACGGCCTGATAACCATCATTTCGTGATGGGACATGAAAAAGTCATGCGTCGGGAATTTAATTAGGTGCGGTTTCCGAGAATTAGTTGCCAATATTTTCAGCGATTGCGGGAAAATGGGTTTTATGCTGTACGAAACATACCTTAGCAACAGCCTAGAATGTAAATTAATAGGGTTACTGTGGAAAACACCCAGAAGTTCAAATCTAGTACAAAGCGACACGTTAGAACCTTCAAGAAATAATGTTCATGTTCCCGGTTCAGTTTGCAAACTAACGGACGGGGCAAAAAACTCGAGTTTTAAAGCTAAATTTGCATTTAAAAACGCATAGTCGCCAAATAATTTACGTTTGAATGCTAAGGTACCGTGAATTTGGGTTTGGTATGGCTGACTGCTGACATCTACTAAGCTGACGATAACTGTTATTTCGGGATAAATACGTTTGGAATCTCCACATGCCTTCTCTATTGAAACTCCCGTCAGACCTACAAATGATTGTTTACCCCTTACGAAGGCTGTCCCCTTCCTTCCTCGAATGGTGGCCACCCTCCCGTGTTTAGATTTTCACTCGATTGCACATGACTGAATACTGCTCCCAGCCACCCGGTTCGGTCTCCACGATATTATCGACTCCCCGCTGATGCCAGATACAGTTGCTTCAACTCCCGGAGATGAAATCCCTTGAAGTGACTTTGTAATGGAGAGCCTATTGTCTGTTTCCCGCCTCCCCTCCCCGTTCTTGACCCATTTGCCGCGGCTACTCCCAGAACCACTCTTCCAGCTACCTCCCGCCGCTGACACCTTCATACTGCCTCTGTTCACAACCCCCACCCTTTCGTGCTGGTGTTTCACATCAATCCTGATGTTACATTAATTGTCTCGTGAAATCATATAAAAGCCGAACAAACCCCTCTCCCCCCTAACACAAGCAAGTTTTCCCAAGACTAGTTTCGCCATGCGTGGCGTTACTGTTGAGCTTGTGTTATTCTCTTGCATAGAGTCATGCGATTTGGCCAACTCCCTTCAATCTTGATGCTGTGTATCCATTACTGAGGTTTGTAAAGTGTCTATCCTTTACTATCTTTGCTTAATAGTACAATACTGTCTCGATAGTTGTTATCATTGGTTTTGACGTACGCGTGACTACTGGGTACAATGTCAGAAAAGTCAGAAATACAAAACAATGACCGTCTCTGTCTTCCTTGTCTTTATCACCACTTATAATTCGCTGGAAGTTCGTAGTGAATTCAACCAAGGCGATAACTATTTATGGGGTTTGGCAGATTTGCTTTATTAGGCGGATAACTCTGAAATTTGACAGGTAGAAGATCGGTTCACATGACCATTCCATTATCGCCCAGGGCAAAACTTATAAACTGAGTTGAAATTCGATTGTACATGTTAACTGCGTGCCATTAATTTTCAAGTTCCAAAACTTCTGATTCCCCTTCAGTATTGAGTTCAAAATCTTTTTATTTCTAAAACGTTAATGGTTGTAGGCCTCAGGTTAAAACACAGTTTCGGTCTACGGTCTACGGTCCACCGGTATATCAACCAGAAAACACACAGGGAAAGCTGGGGAACCCACTGATGAGCCAGACCCCTCGCAGCTGTATCACGCAGCGGCAGAATACGACGAAACCCGTGTCTGGGCCTTTCAGCTAGTACCTAGGCTGTTAGTGGGGTTAGTTACCACATCAAAAGAAAAAGTGCCGAGTATTGGACCTCTGTTTTAGCCTTTAAAGGAAACACTGTTTACTAAAGCCCTGCTTAGGCCTGATTGTGTGAATGATGCATTAAAAGTGTATTCAACGACATTTAGCTCCGGTAATTAGCTTCTGTAACGGAAACGTTCGTCTAGAATGACCTCAACAGTTTCGCCTAGTCCTGCAATAGGATATGACAGTTTAATGCGTCGTAGGTTTATTCAAGAGCAACTTCTAGTGGTTTCCTGAGAATTAGCTGTATGTATTCCTAGCGCTTGTGGGATAATGGGTTTTATGCTATATGAAACCTATATAAGCCACAGCCACAGACGTAAATGAATGGAATTACAGTGAGAGGATGTTGACATGCTAAATAGGCTTTCGTTTGAGTGGTTAGACTATGTGTCAAGAAGTAGTGCTGTCTTCAAGAAAACTATAGGAATACATATAAGACCGGACACCAGTTGATTTTGCGTGAAATAAAAGAATTATAATCAGATCGTGATTTGAGACTGCATACCTGGCAGCCTCATTCATGCAGAATTGATTAAATCCTTGAAAATGTATAAAAGATACATGAGTCCCTCTAGTCTTTCCAAGCAGGCACGCATTATACTTTGCGTATACACTAGGATCGACTCGTAGATGGCTTTCTGGTCTCATTCAATCGCCCTGCTGTGGCACTCTTCAGTGGATTTGATTGTTACAAGGGAACGCAGCTTGGCTGGTTAGTGCAAATGCCGCGAACAACGATAGTCACCGTGCACATGTGATACATATACTCTGGGTGGGAACGTGTTTCCTTTATGTGTTCACACACGCATTACATAGCAGTGCTTCTTTCGCACGTGCTGCTTCATATGTGACTCATAGATGCCTTTGTATTTCCATTGAATTGCCTCAGAGTTGCACTCACCACTGCATTCGATTGCTAAAGGAAAACACGCCTTGACGTTTGATTGCGTGCCTCTTAATTCAGCTCTCGCGAACAACGATACCCACCGTGTTCTTTACGACAGAGTGGGCGCATAAACGCTATGTTATAGTGGTAGCAGACGTACCCTAAACCCACCAACACTATCTCCTTCCACTCGCCCACAAATGCTCAGTATCAGGACAAAGTCTTGAGGATCAGAAGCGTAATCGGGCGCAGTTCACTGTCTGTACCCTCCTTCAGACACTAGTTTACCACGCTAACCGGTTAGTCATTTGATGCGCAAATTGGGCACAGTGGCTGTCGGAGATAGAGAAGTCATCCGGCCATGCCACAAAAGTTACCCAAGAGTCACACGGAAGAAACCAAGATTTCATAAAAAGGCTACGGGCTGCTCGCATTTCACGTGAAGTGGAGGGCCCCACTGAGGGGCCGAAGAACAAACTTCCCACTTACGCGATATTTCCACTTCATTTCGGTGGTATTGAGGTGGAAAATATGAGCATATATTCATAGGGAAAAGCTGAAAAGTTGCTGCTTACGTAACTGCATGTTAAACGGCTACTACTTGAATAATCACTTCTATAGTAAAATACGTGAAGTATAAACGGTGACGCCGTTAACTCGAGTGGAATAAATACATACAACTTCATCACTCTCTACGTGGGATTGCCGGTGGCTGATAAGTGAGAAGCTTGATCCATGTTGAGTTTACAAGTGAGTTAATTCAACTTTGACCGTTCTCTGTACGGTTGGCTGTTGCTTTCCTCGATAAAATTAGTATCATATGGATTAACCCTAAATATTTCCTGAAGATACAGCCTTTCGGGGTTTTCTGTTTGCCGACGTGATGCAATCCGTATTTATCCTTTAAAAATGGGTGCCGACTGAGCAGCGTTAGTTTGACAGATGCCAATGATTGTGAAAATGTTGTACTTTCCTCGTGTCAGCGACTTTTCTAAACACTACGGTTTGCTGATGTCTGATTTCTCACCGACGCAAACACCTACCAAGAAAGGGGAGTTGGCTCTTTTTGTGCCCTTTTATCAAGTAGGGAAATCGGGTATACCGACTCCATCAGTTTCTTCAGGTGCTTGAGTTCGTTTTTTTTACTAATGACAAGGTTGTCCTCTACGTAATGAGCCCAGAATGTAGATTTATACTGCGGAAAACCAACACTTATAATTATGGCCTGACTGCTTCGGTAATCATAAAGGAGAGCACATAGACGCGTGCTTACTTTGGTTTTGCAGTCATCTAGTCAATGTCATATAAGTTCGATTAGACTTTCAGATTTTAGGGATAGCCTCTTTCCCCGGCGCGTTTAACCACTAGTTGATTCACAACTTTTGTCGGTAGATGTTACGAAATGGATTTGAAATATTAAATGACATGTAAAGATGCAATGTTCTTGTCTGCTTCTAACCTCAGGTTTATGTGCGTTTATGGAATTAATGCCTAGAAGCCACTTTTGTTTGTGAATCTACGGTCAAAAGAAGTGAGGCAACTGTACATCACTTTTACCAAACCATATGTCTGGTTGCCACACAGGTAAGCGAGGGGCCTGTGCGCCATCTTGAGCAGACGTAGAAAGGAGCCTGGGCTGGAAGGGGTTGCCTCTTCCTCCCTGACATAGTTTAGACATTTATTTATCTGAACGACCAGATATTTCCTTTCGTTGGTGTGGCATAGTTTCAACTACTTTTGGTCATCGGGTAAGTTCCGTTTATCCCTCTGAAAATCGGAGTTCAACAAGGAAAGTAGCTATTAACTGAACAGATGACAGTCAAGGAAAAGCAAATTGAAAACTGGATAGTCCTACGTTCACTAATGTTCCAAGGCGGTACCTCGACCATTTGCATTCACCAAAATAAGCACAGCTCACATAAACAAGGCAACAATAAACCGCAAAAAAATGCATGTGTCTCCTTTCCGTGTTCAAAACCGCATGACAAACCGGTGGTTCATAATTGACTCATAGATGACTTTGTGTCCTCACTCAACCGTCTTGGTGCTGTACTCGTAACTAGATCTTTTTGTAACAGGAAAACGAGGTTTGGCTCAAGTTAGCGTGTCTGTAGTTCAATATAAACATCTACTTGTTTAGTGTGAGTAGTGTAATAAGACGTAATTGGAATATTCGCTTCGTGGGTTGACAGGTGACTGGAAAGTGAATAGCTCGATGCCTGTCAAATTCGCCAATGAGTCTGCACAGATTAACGCAGCAGCATCCGCGAACAGAGCGCCCCAAGCTGATATCAGTCCGTTACTGGAGAAACATCTACATCTGGCTATTCATACATTGCATGTGTATACTTCAAGGGCATGACCACACGATGTGGACGCCTGTGTCTGAAATGCTGTGTGGCCAAATTAGCCTCTGGCTTCCGCAAAGGCAGATGAAATGAAATAGACCATTGCTAAGAGAATGGCGTTATGCGTCGGAAACTTTAAAATGTGAATATGAGGTGATAAATCAGAAGAAAGAAGGACGTTAAATGACAGAGATTTATTGCACTTCTGACATTTCGGGTAATCGTTCGTCTATCCATTTTCAGAGAATGAATATTTCTGCCTGTACACATTTTGTAGAAGGCGTTATAAGTTACCGAACGAGTGCAGGTAGGAATAATTTGTGAATGTTTCCAAGCTATGTATTTTTATAGAATATACATCTTGTAAGCGGTCAGACAGAAGTTCCCTTAAAGCCCTCATCTTCACGTGACTGAAATGACTTAAGCTTAGTCTGTAAGATACATTGTAGCCTGTTAGCTACCCAGCAAATCATATCTTAACATAAATAAATTTGGTAGCCATACAAAAGATTCAAGATTTATCGCCTAGATAATCTGTTTTAAGTAACTGGCCAAGTGTACCACCAAACGTGCCACCGAGCGTGTTACAAATCGTTAATGTTACTGCAAACAAATTTGGTA
>UYRU01043224.1:7798-19108 GCA_900617775.1 Dibothriocephalus latus | reverse complement strand
CAGCTCCGCAAACAGAATTAACGATTCATTAATGCAAAGGAATATACTCAAGAGGGAGAGGGTGAGGCTATGTGATGATTATTGCTTATCCTGGAACTCCCGAAGAGGGTGTTTGTTCATACTTAAACGTCAGAAGCCGACCGATAGATGTGAGATCGTTAAATAAGTTAAACCTGTTTGTCTTTATAAATTTGCGACACACTATATATATGAAACGGAGCCAATATTTTTAATGGCACCGTTCTGTTAGATGCATAGGTGACAGCATCAGTTCCCTTTTTAGTTACAATCCTGACAATCTTCTTTCGGCAAAAATTGATATTTACGCTTCTGCATATTATCTCACCATGAATAATTGAACTGCATGCTTGGCCTGAACGCACAAAAATCAACATCAGATCTCGAAACACCACATTATACACAATGCCTGGTTTTCTAAAGCTCTGCACGGTTCTTCACATAAAAAAAAAGGCTCGGACAACGCCATGCTGCTTCTGCAAAATATTTCGTCACTATCGCCGAATTATTTAAATTTCACGTAGGTTTTTTCGCAAAAACCGACTTGATTAACAATGTCACAAAACAATAGTGCCTGTCTGTTCATAAAGCCAAACGAAGTTCTTAGTTTGCATACGTAAACCCCGAAGGCCAAATTTTACCCGCGCGCAACAATATACTTCAAATAAACAAAACAATTTCAGTAAATTTGTCAAATTCAAACTATCAGTGTTTTGCTTTTTTAAATAATGTCTATTGTTCTGACGACGTTTTTTCACAAAAATGACAGGTAAGAAGGACTCAAAAAGGCAAGTTCAGAATGATTATCAGTTAACGATATTAGCCTGTTTCAGCAAAAGACGTGCGACCGTATTCAGCAGTCACATAGATAAATAACAGAGGCAAAAAAATAATAACCCTCTCCATACAAAACCGCATTTTCCGCAGGCAGATAGAGATGGCATAATTTAAAAACACAACCCAACGCTTCTGGAAATAAAAAGAACCCATTTTCATCGAAAAACTGGTGTGCAGACAAGCTACCTAAAGGAATATGATGGTGGTGCGGGTTTGTAACCAATTTTAAATGAAGCATCAACATTCTTTTAAATTATTTACTGAAAAGACCATCTTAAATGTGAACAACACTCAACCTGTAGAAAAATATAAAGATTTTTAAGGTTATTGAATCTTTATCAGGTCAGTTTCGATAGTGAGCAAACTAATTTGAAGGTTTCGGCACACAACCGATGTTACTTTTAAGTATTTCTCAAAATCAGTATTCCAAATAAACATATGTTCTGCATTTATGTTGGACAGTGCCTGTTTGACGGACAGTCATTTGCCAGACCCTTTAAAAACTGATACTGAAATTAGTATGTGCTCAAACGTTCTTTTGAATTTTGAGTATACTACTTAACAGTTTTTGTGCTGCAAGAGTTATTTTCCTGATAACGTTTATACTTAGATTGTATTGCCTAGCATTTTTGATAAATTTACACTTAAACATACGTTTCCTCATTAAATTGAATTAGAAAGTGGCCCATTGAGAATCCATCACCCGAATTGACGTTTTTTTCATAGGATTGGCCCGAATGTGCACAGAAATATCTGGAAATATATTTTTGGACTGTTTTCATTTTTGTGATTGCCATCCAAAATTTGAAAAGTGTGCAAAAGATATTAACTCTAGTGTCTCTTATGATCAATGGAGGGAAGTTGAAATATGTCGTACCTGAAAATGTCCCAATTGGAAATTTTGACGATCTTGCGCATTTTCTCTAACGGCAACAGACAAATCCCTTTTTAAATAAAGCATCATTGGTCCCTTGACTAGCAATGAATAGTTGCTTAGAATGCAATGGCGTTGATACCAGACATTTACTTTGAGGATGTATTGTTGCATGGAATTGAAAACCAAGAGGGTTAAACTATAGCATGTCATCTATTTCTTCCTTCGTACATTCCTAAAATACTTGCAAGTCGAATGCTCACCAATGCGCCCATTTATGTTGTTAAGCAATGTTCCTTTGTGTCCTGAAGGTAACAATACAGCTCTAGCAGGCAATCGCAGAGTGACTTGTTGAATATGTAGAAGTAGAACCAGCAAAGTCAAGGGAAAGCGGAATGACCATTTCTGGCTTATTAGCCGTCAACCGCCAGTTATGGTCAATCCCAGGGGTAGATCATGAACATAATAATAAACCAGGCCATTTTGGTCTCTTTTGTCTTCATCGTTTCCATTTGTACATATTATACTGATCGCTATGTGAGAGCCTACTCAAGCTCTATAGTTAGCTCCAGGGTGCAGAGGACCATTCTTGTTCCTTAACCAAGTCCCTTCTAGCTATTATAATACTGTTTCCTATGTTGGGTTCGAGGAGATATCTGAAACGCCGATGAATAAGGTTCTAATACGAATTGCATATACTTCTCCATTCCAAAATGCTACATTTTGCAAAAAAAGGCCGAATACTTCGTTGGACATTGTATGAAGATAAATACTGGACAACTGATAGAACAAAAAGCAAATAGCATTAAAAGTGCCAGAAAATGCACGAGAGAGGAAAGGGACATTGTAGAGCCCAAGCATTTACCTTGCATCTTTTTCAATTATGACAGGTCCATCTGTTTTAGGGCGGAAAATTCGGACGTATCAGAGAATTTAGTTTGCTAGCAGGATTAAACATGCTTAATGTGGCTTTAAGGTTATGTGTGGTGGCCCTTATGCTTACGGTTTAAAGGCTGCATTACATCAAAACATGAAGAAACGAATAGCAGGAGATGGTTAATTATCAACGAGTTTCTTTTAACACATGTTGCTCAAGTTCTTCCTTCTGCTATAAAGAGTATATCTTATTGCTATTTTTAAACTCCTAGTTCATAATATGTCAATCAAAATTCTTAAACTTGTTTTTGATTTGAAGGAAATTAGTTGGGTGTAAAGTAGACGCCGAAGATCACACAATATGTCGACAAATGCGAAAGATTGATACTCTTTTGGAAATCTACATTGACTCAAGTTGTGATATTGATAATCGTGCAGTCTATTCTGAAGTCATTTCAGTCAGGAGAGGGTGCGTGCTATTTAACGTGCTTCGCTCTGACCACAGACAAAACGAATTTATTGTAAAAACTGGCTACTTAAGTAGTATGCATTTGTATCATTTAATTTGACTTCCTCTATAAATGCCCATATATTTTGTGTAAAATGCACGAAAACATTATTTACTGTACGTGCTCGATAGAAAATAACGCTTTCTTCAAATTTTATACTCAAAGAGAGTGAAGGTTTCGGTTTTAAAAAAGTTGCTCAATTGCCGAATTATGTTATAACCTAGTGACTGCTTCACTCGAATTCAACGTTTACAAACTGCGCACAGTGAACACCCTGTTCAAGGAAAAATACGTTTTCGCCTGCAGTTTTAGGAAGAAGTCACATGGTTTTCAGAAAGTATTGCAATAGGTTTGGAACATATTTTATGCAGCGTAGACAGCATTGATTTACTGACGGATACGATGTATAATGAATGAACACCTAATAATTTTAAAAAGTCTCATAATTAGTAACTTTTTTTAAAACCGAAAAATACCCTTTCTTTGAGTATAAAATTTGCAAGTGTAAGTTGCTATCAAGCAAGTACAATAAATTATTTTTCGTTCATGTTTTCCATAAAATATACTTGAATATATAAAGACAGCCAAAATAAATGATAAAAAGGCATAAAAAGGCATATTAGTTAAGTAACCAGTTTTTACAATAGATACGTTTCGCTTGTGGTCAGAACGAAGCTTGTTAAATAGCCCGCACCCTATCCTGACTGAAATGACTTCAGAATAGACTGCCCGATAATTAATATCACAACTTGAGTCAATGCCAATTTCCAAAGAGTATCAATCTTTCGCATATGCGACATATTGTGCGATCTTCATTCTGTCATTCTATCATATCTCTCATTCTACTGCACGTCAGCTCTAGACTACACAGTGCACAAAAGTGACAGTGACAAAGCAACAGAGGTTGCAGTTTAACACTAACCATTATCTACCGCATGCACTAGGTATACACTAGTGATACAATTTAGGACTAGTCTGCACGATAATCACTATTTCAAGCGCACTGCAGTAATTTGTTTGAAGTAGAAACATATACCAGAATTCCGGTTGACTTTTTATGAGTAGGTGACCTACTGCACATACTCGAAGCGTTAACAATTCCCTCACCTCACCAGCAAAACCTATTGCCGCAGTTGTCACGTCAGCATAACCCTCTCACCCCACCCCAACCCGTTCGTTGTAACCTCTTGTGCGACATTCCCAGCCCCCACTTTTCATTTAGTCTGACGATAAACAAGTGATAACTGTTCGAAAATTCACGAGTATAACTCGATTTTTCGAAGATCTTTCTTTTCATCATATCAGCTTGGAATGCAACTTACTTCACTTATCCCGCATATTATATGTCCAAGTACGCACAACACACGACAGCAGCCGTTTTTTGTCCATCGGGCCATGCTAAGTGACAACACAATGTAGAGTTGAACGTATCTAACGGACCTACTTTATGATGTAAAGTGTGGCAACTTTCCAAACAATAACAGTTCATAGTGCTTGAAAGGAACTGTTTACATAACTATCCTTTGCTTATTGCAGTTAGAAGGAATTCCGGCTTTTTGAAACGTTTCTTTCCGACCGCGCAAAGAAATGATATTCTGTGAAAATGTCTCAACACATTGTATGCATTTAACTTAACCTTCATCAAATATCACTATTTTGCATGTAATACCGACCGTTCACAGTATAGTATTATTTAGTTTGTATTTCAGTGGGTATAATGGGTGATTCATACTCAACAAAATGGGGTATTTATATTTGCTGTCGCCACATGCAATACAAACATCCTATTTTTCTATATTTTGCAAAGTGCAGAAATCTGTGAAACATGGTGGTACTAGTACACTATCTACAGCGTATATAGGTGGAGTAGATCAAGCTGGCAGCAACAGATTTCAAATAAAATGTCCCTGTAGTTTTAGTATATCACTCAAATTTATCATCACAGACAGTTGAAGGTAATACTGTTGACGCATTAGGGCTGTACCATTTTAACGTCTAAGTTACCATCTAAGCTTCAATCGGCCATAAAAGAAATGCTTTCTGACAACAAACTCTGATGAGAATTTGAAAATTTAGGCCAATAAATGTTTTCTGAAACTGCCTTACTTGCCACGCTAGACACTGGGGACTGGTCCCGAAGCAATACGTAGGTACTCATCTGCCAAAAATATTTTGACTTGACTGAACCGCCTTATTAGGTGTTAATAATATTCATTTCGGTAGGGAGAAAAGCATTTTAAATGACATCGCGCTCTGCAAGTCTGTTCTTTAGACAAATACTGCATTTAACGGAGCGAAATAATTTTTTTCTTAATTGTTATCCAAACCGGTTCGTGCAAATTAACTCATGAGTTGACTTGGACACATCAAGGCACAACTCCAGTAATTTTGAGAATCAACTACCCAAACAACAGTCTCTTAAATTGCTTCATAATAATCACATCAGAATTAAGAATATAAATTTCTGAATGGATGGGCAAAACCCAGGAAAAGCAAGACATAAGTGATTTTGATTCTGAGGAATTTTGATGTCAAACCTGTCAGACATTTCTCTTTGCCACAGACACATAATCTTGGTTGGTTAAAGTTGTGCAAAATTATAAAGGTAAGTTGTCCATTCGAAGAGGGGAGGTGAAATCAGGGGAAATGAAGGAACAGGTTTGCTTTTTTTTCTTCAAGTGAAAGCGCAAAGTATATTTGCGTTCGGCAGATGCGAGTCATATCCAGACAGAAAGGTCACTGGATATTACCTGCAATCACGCAGTGCTGGAGATATTCATCTCAAAGTGCTAGCTAATTACAATAAATGCCCAACTCATGGAATTTCAACATACATTCCGTGATATGTTTTCAAGTGGAACAAAATAAGTTATGGAGGCAATAATGCTTATCGTACAGCCTAATCGGTCACTTCAAATTATTTTTTGCAAAAATAGTTACGAAATCAATATGCATTTTTAATCACTGATTTGCATTGCCTAATAAATTCAAGTAAATTTTAAAGAAAATATAAAGGAAATATTTGTTCCTGTATTCGTTTAGTAGCGAATTAGGTCTTCTTCAAAGTATATGCTTAAATAAAGGTTTTTTCTTTTTAAATAAGCTTTCTAATCCTGATAGTTTTTGCGAGCATGAAGTGTACATTCAGAAAGCTACACATGCGTCAATTGTTAAGTGCTGCTTATGAATTGCAAAACTTGTTCCACCTTTATTGCAAAATTTCATGAGAACTATGGCACTTCTTTCTTACACCATAGATAAATATTTACTGTTTCTTAGAGGCAATATATAGAGCATGTTGTTTGGTGACCTTGATTTGTGTAACGGCCGGTAGAGACCAAACATCTTCGACAATTAAGAACCTTTTTAAAACAGAAAGATAAACTTGCTTCAAGAATAAAGTTTTGATAAGGCCCAATTGACCGGCAAGCAAGTACACGCAAATGGTTGTCCAAAAGCGAATATCTTGACGTGACTGCAAAAATTGAGATTAAGCTCTAACTCAAGCATAATTGAGTATGTATAATCAATATATTTATAATATATAATGATTGATTAATATATTCAAATCAAAAATTCAGAATTTCGGGAGGGATTCCATGAGTTCGCAAATTAACCGCATACTAATTCAGCTATATAACGACATTGGATATGCATTGTCCATTCAAATTGTTGGAAAAGCAGAAACAACTACGCTTAGAAAATGTCGTGATTTCTCTACGTCGTCCCAAATTAGATTTTAAGGGGCGATGGAAAATGGGTCCACTTCGATGACCATAAATATATTGCACAGTATTTGGAGCAGAATTATATGCCAAAGTACAGCCAGAAGAGCAGAATTCATCACAAGAAGCTGGTGGTGATTGCTTAGTTGTGTTGCGCCGGTGTAACCTGGATCATTGTTTACGGCAAAAATAATGTTAAACGAAAGTGAATCGAGTGATCCGTAACCTGTGTATGATCATCCTAGACTTGCCAACCAATTAATTCTTATTTTACTGCACGATAGCGCAAGACTACACAACGAAACTATGTCAGTGGCAGACCTACAGGAGATGCGCTTGGAAATTCTCAATTAAACACCACATGCATGAGATTTTGCGCACACTGGTTATCACTTCTTTTGCAATTTGGATAATCTGTCCATAAGAAAGCAATGTATTACAGGAAATGCTCTATAACGAGCTTTCCATGAGTTCATTGGCCCGCGATTAACAAACCTTCGCATCACCATACAATCCAGCAACCGCTGAAATGCCAAGATATGTTGTCCGGATGTATTCATATTAGGATGAATACAACTGTTTCTTGTATTTATGAATGATAAATAAGACTTGCTTTAATCGAAAATTACATATTGTATGACGTAGTGATTTGAAAAAACCGCACTTTATGCACAAAGCCCCCAATGTTGGTCTTTATGGTCGCCTGGTTAAAAAATCAATAAAAAACGTTATCTTGCTTATTTGATGAAGGTTTTTTTGCCTGGCACATTTAATTGCCGAAGGATACAACGACTCCACGCAAAAGAATGTACATTTACTATATTTCAGAGGCCCATGAGAGGATTGACAATATTATAATTCAGTATGATAAATAATCATCCGATATTTTCCTTAAACATAAAGATAATAAGTGCAACTTACCTAAAAAATCCAAATCCAAACAGATTTTGCAAATTTTACATATTTGACGATGTAATAGGAAAAAGGGTTTATTACTGCCACCGTACGGATTACAGCTGTGTAAACTAGAAGTTTTACTGAATCTGTTACAATAAAAATGGTTGTAGGATTTATATTTTCATTTGATGTTCCCATCTTGCATCAAACTCGTCGAATATCTCAGTTTTTATAAACAAAACAGTTTTCAAACTGAATCATCTAATAAGATATTGCATGTTCTTAGATATTTTTTGGTTGGTGTCCCATAAAAGTTGAAAATAATGATATGCAGTACGTACCGATTTGAATTCCTTTTCAAACAAAAAATTTGTACGAATTCACTATTTCCGTCTTTTTTCTATTTAATTATTAATATGATTAACTTTTAAATAATGGACTATTCGTTGGATTTCTGAAATAACATTTTGCCTTAGAATAGCTTTTTTAAAACGTTAATCACAAACATAGTAAGTGTGAGCCCATCCTTCATAATAACGATCACGTCAAAAAGACGTAGTATGTCGGTGTACATTGGGTTTTGTTGGAGGGTTTTGAGTTTAAGAGAAAACCGGCATGTTCAGTTTTATTTATTGAAGGAAAATAGGCCTGACTTAGGCAAAATTAGAGATTTCCGGATATCAAAGCAAATGAAGGGAGTCACATCGTTTTCCAGAAACTAGGGTCGAATTCAGTTTTGTCCGCTTTTTGCCAATTTCTGAAGTTTTTCACACAGAAATCACTATAAACGTTGTTCGTCTATATTTTGTTTTACGAAGGCGAACTTTGGACTGAAAACAAAATGCATATAATTTAACATGGTGACGACCACCCACAGCAAAATCTATTACATTTGACGCTTTTGACAAGATGGTTTTCTGTATAATTTGTTTAAATTTACTGCTTGATTTAGAAACGAAGCTGACAGAAGGTTAGCGGTTTTTACCGGTTATTTATATATATTTGGCGTGTCAATCTGATACATTTCGTCAAGTAATTCAGATCCACTGTATGAAGACAGCTAGATATATATGCATGTATGTTGTGCGTAACTGCACTGATTGGCCAGTCTCCAAAAAAATTACAAGCCGCGCTGACAGACTGAAAGCTTTAATTTAGAAAATCTATGAGTGGCTATTTTTAATATAATTAGACAATAAATTCACCATACGAATGCAACTCATTCTAAAACAAGCTGCTGCGATGTCTTGTGCAGTGCAAGTCTTTTATAAGACAAAAAATATCTGTTGGTAGTATATTATGAGGACAAAAGAGAAAAGTGCCAAGTGCGTTAACACTACAACTATAATGGAGTGCAGACCTTAGCTGAATAAATCAGCTACTTGCAGTAACGCAATAGTTGAAAAGAAGGGCGATCTAAGTTCCTTTGTTTAATTAGTGTGAGTTAGAGGAGCAGAAAAAAAGGACTACATTTTGTTTATAAAGGACAGTGATATAAATACTTCATCGGTGCTTACACTGAAGTGCTGCACCCAAGTCAAACCGAAAGGATGAATCCGCGGAGTGAATTTAAAAAAAAATTGATGATCGTGCATGCCGAAGGCACAGTGTCCGAAGTGGTGCCCAAACAAATTTGGTGGATGATTGATGGAGCTGTCAGATGTTTGCGAGAGATACCTTTTTATTTGGTAAGTCTCATTTAAAAAAATGCATAACCGACGTCCTCGATTCATTGTGAATAAAATTCTTTGCACAGTTACATAACCCTAAAAGGCCGTTCACGATGCATACTAGTCGAAACTGCAACGGCAATTCTCAGAAACGGTCGTAGATGAGTAGGTCGATATATTTATTTATAACTTTTCTTTCTTCAAACCTTTTCTAGCATAATGTGCAGGGGATGTCATTATTGACGTTCAAGTGAACACTGACATATAAACATTTCTGTGTTGTGAGCAAATGCAACCAACCTTTGCGCATATAAGCATATGCGAAAAAATTGGAAGTCCAGATAAAATATTCCTTTCATCATCATCATCATCATCATCATCATCATCATCATCATCCACAAAAGGCTCAGAACGGAGCACAATATCGGGCAGAGAGAAATAAGCAGGTTTGACAGCCTGCAGCCGAAGGCAAAGAGGGTGGAAACGCTCAAGAGACACAAAAACAAATTGGCACAGCTCATGAAGACGCTTGAGATAGCACGAGCAATTCAACTAGACACAAAAATCGATCGATGCAATCGATTGACACATGAGCATTAGGCAAAACTACTGGTCGGACACATTCATCTGAGGCGAACAGGAGTACAGACACAAGGCTCTGACGATGGAAGCGAGCAAACTTTTAAAATGTCAGCCAAAACACACCTTGGTCCCAGAAATCGTCTTTTCTTCTTCTTCCGGGGATAATGAAAAGAACATATAAGTATATTTATATGCCTAAAGATTCGGGTTCCACATAAGTTATCGCGTTCATCGTCTCCCAAAAGCCCAAACTTCATCAGACCAATGAAGCTCTTTTTAAAATAATCCGTTGAGATTGTTTTATTAGTCGTTAGCATGTTTTATAAAGGCAAAAGAGGAACCTGTCATGGATGTTGGCACTAAAAATATATCGCAATGCAGACCACAGCCGAATAAAACAGTAACATGTGGTACTGTGATAATTTGAAATAGAAGCGATCTTAAATATCTATCTGAATTTTTGTTAATCGGAGGTGCCGAACACTAGCACTGAAATTTTAATCTCATAAAGCACCAATAGAATTACTGTGCCGCCAGATACGCTGGTGTGCTCCGCTTATTTCAAATTCAAAATGGAGAAGCCACGGCGCGTCTTTTAAAGAACAAAACTGATCCTCATTGTCGTTCATCGCGACAGCACAGTGCTCAAAGCGGTACCAAAAAAACTTCGATGGATGAGTGATGAAGCTGTCATATTTTTCAGAGATATTGCTTTATTTCTAAAGTCGCATTTCAAAACGTTTTGGAACCAACGTCCTCGGTTTACCGTGAATAAAATTGGGTACGCAATTTTATAAGAGTACAAGACCACCAAAGGTGGGTAATGGTTGAAGACTGCCACTGTCGGCTTCAAGAAAAGTCGTTTCGCAAAGGGTTGCGATATTTACTTCCTAATTTGCCTTTCGTAAAAAATGTGCTAGCACAATGTGCAATGCATCTCATAATTGAATTTCAAATAAGCTATGTAGGTTATACTTTTCTGGTTTATAAGCAAATGCAAACAACCTATGCACCTATGAGAACAATTATTTGTGGCTAAATGTCAACAGCCCTCCGTGACAATATGTGGTTGCATAAATGTGACTGTTTGACGGTCGAAACTGAGGATATCTACCACGTAATTCAGTAGACCGAAAGGAAGCTTGGTGACTTGCGCATGCCCTAAGTGACAGTATATTGTCGCCACATCTACCACCTTCTATCATCCGTCCGGCCCATTTGAGCTCAAGGCACACAGTGTTATAGCCTGCCGAGCCCTGAAAGACAATGGATCAGGCGAACGTAGCTGACGCTGCTTGAACCTGCACCTAAGTTCGCCTTAG
>UYRU01043215.1:0-12410 GCA_900617775.1 Dibothriocephalus latus | reverse complement strand
GTCATTACTGCAAACATACAGCGACAATTAACGTTAATTGCGTTCTTGCGCGAAGACAGTTTGTTGGACGGCAAACGGGCTCGGGCGTGATGATTGCTCGGCCGTCTGGCTGTCTGGTGTTGGCGTGAGATGAGGCGGTGGTCTGCCAGTTCCCCAAGTGACGACTTGCTTTGGCCAAATTAAGTCTCAACACTGAAAATGGATTTGGCAAATCGTTGCACTTGTTTATGGATTGGGGGCCAGTGAACCATGACTCAAGTAAATCTAGGCTCACTCGATTGTCACCTCTTGCGAGAATTTCGGCCTCAGCAATTTTGAATGTGTGGCTGGGTCTTTTCGAATGAGCCGCAACTTGAGAATTTAAATCACTTCGCCGCACCTGCCGCGTGTTCGGCAATTCGCGTCTTGAGAAGTCTGCCAGTTTCTCCGACATAGTTGCTTTGACCGCAACTGTACCAGATCTTGTAGACGAACCCAGATGTTTCTAGTCATGGCAGTGGGTCTTTCGGCTTCATAATCTGACGTCTTATGGTTGACTCCGGCCTGTGTGCGACTCCGACTCCAAGTAGTGCGAAAAGGCGGCCGACGGCTTCCGATACGTTTTTGACGTACGGAATCGCTCAACAAATTTTTGGGGCCGGTGCGCCTTTTTTGGCCATCTCGTTTGACGAAGTTGTGCAGAAGATATTACACAAGTCTATTGTAACTACAATCCACCGCAGTTCACCGTCCTTGCACGACTCTGCTGCGAGGCTCACGGTAAACATTGTCAACATCGACGATTGAACTTGTCTGTGGACTATGTAATTGTGATATAGTTGGACTGCGATATTTTACCGCAGCCCCTTCTAAACGGGCTGCGAGGCAGATGCATCAGACCTACCTTGGGGATCTAGGCACAAGCAGCCAATGCACCAACCATGACCACTAACGACTAGTACAACCTCTGAGTAAAAATGAAGGATGGTCGAGAACCGGATTACTTTGTTTATTACACTGAGCTTTCGAACGCTGACAGGGGTTCATCGTCAGAGTTAAGGAATATCAACAAAAGAGGGGCTAGGTATAGTGTGGGTACACCAATCGACCATCAAGCCTCATCAGGTTTTGAGGGGTAAGAAACAGCGATGAAAGGGAGGAGGCAATTAACCGTCAGTGATTGCAACGTTTATCAGGGCGTAAGCAAAAAAAACTGGAGCAATTATTCAGCACTGGGCTCAATTAACTGGGACGGACGTCTGACCGTGATTGTGCGTAATTGCGCAAGGCTCTGTACGCCGGCGCCAATTCGACACATCGCTTGACTGAATTCTCGTTCGTGGTCCAGGCTTCAATCAGTTCTCTGCTTGTCTTGTTTCCCGCTTGGGCGAGTACCTTGATGGCCGCGAAGTTGAACTCATGGCCTGTTTTATTGGTGTGAGCTGCACGATCCGAGCATGCGTTCAGTTTGGCCTGTGTATTTACAAGGACAGCTTACGCATGGGGTGCGATACACTATCACACACTGCTCACTTGGCTTACGACGGTCTTTTGTTTGCATCATCTTGCTGCGCATGGTAGCGTTGGGTCTGTGTGCAATTAAAACACCTAGACCTGTAGCGACGCGCTCAGTCGCTGTCACACGTCGGACGCGCCGGTTTCGCGGGTAGTCTTGCACTCGTCCGACTATCAACTTCTTCCTACCTATTTTTTATTTCGCCTTTTGACATTATGCTTATTCTCCACACTAAACCGGGCCTTAAGATCGCAGCGGCAACGGTTTTAACTTAACCACTGCGTTATATTGGTTCCAATATTTAACCGCTGAATGTACACAAAAATGTTTTTGGAAGAAATATTAGATTTGGGCAAGCTGTTTGTCATCTGTAAAGGATATCTGGCAAGCTCGAAAAAATTAATGCTACTATTTCCATCTCACTTTTATTTTACACAATTATTTAATAAATGGGCAAATACACTTGTGGTCTAAAATCATCTAAGAACATGCGACGTTGTACACTGAACATCAAATTATCTAGATATAAGTAAGCAGCCGCAAAATACCGGCGAAACACGTATTTGGTTCTTTAAGCTAGTCCCTGGACTCCTAGCATGACAAGTTACAATATCATGTTGGTGGCAGGTGAATGGTAGGCAGCAGTTGAACGGTTTCAGTCCAAATATATGCGCTTATAATTTCGGTCTATGCTTATAGACCTTAGATATGCTGGTGTATGCCACACAAATAAATTAAATTATATGGAAATTAAAAGGCTAAACCTAACTCAATTAAGCCATTTGCGAAATATTCGGATGCCTCGGTGGGATTTGAAACCACGCCAGCAAGGAAAACCCTGAGTTTGACCAAGGTTCTGCCAACTGAGCTATGAGGCTCAGCTGTAACTTTTATTAATTTATTTCAAAGAGTTTATGTCTCATTTTAACCGATGTCTGAGTTCGAACTGAGTACGGTCACCGACGACCATCGTGCAGTACCTGCACTTTACACATTCCAAAACTTTATTGGCAGTCTGCACGCCCACGTTACGATGCATTATCCATTTTTTTATTAGTGGCGCGCTTGTGTGCACTTTGCTGCTACTTCTTTTTTCACGTATATATATATATATAACCCTAAAAACTGTCAGCTATTTTATCTTAAGTAGGAATGCTTATCCTCCTGCTTTTTCTTCCACTCGTCAATTGCGTTAAGGGTAAGTGCATCACGCCATTAGCACTACCTCCATCACTACCTCGCTCTTTCGTAAAGACTTGTTCACAGTGTGTTCCTTTTTTTGTAGATCAACATTCAGCACAGGTTGATAGTGATTTTGCGCAACTGATCTTCCCAAGCGAAATGCCAAGAGTAAGTTCACAATTTTTATCCAGTGTGCCTATAAAACAACGTTTTAAAGTTGGTCATGCACTGGTTTCCATTTTTTTTAACTTAGGAAGTGTACTCGGGAAGTGTAAAAGTGGAGCAAGGATCACGCGATAAACCCTGCCAAATAAATAGCTCATGTTGGCAATTACTGAATGGTACGTTTTCACTAGTAGTTCCTTAGTACCTTAGACGACTCCACATATAAATATTGTCTATCGTAGTTCTGTCACATTTAGGATTTTGCAGTAAATTCTGCGTATCTAGGTGATTATTCCTACCGCAGTACAATATGGCGAGGAATATATGCGAAATTCCGAAGTCTGCTAAAGATTCTTATACATGTATGAAAACTTAGAAATAATAATTAACAGCCTTCGGCAAAGATTTGACTAAAAAAACATGAAAACTGTAAATAAAATTATTTCATAATACTCTAGTTCCACAGGCGTGAAACATTTCTGTAAATAAAAGCAAACAGAAGTTTAAACCCTGCAGGCAGTCGAATGGATAAACTTGCCACTTGTTCTTTCTCAAAGTAATCTTCCTTCAGTCAAATCTTATATGCATATTTCCGTTATTGGAAAACAATTAGTTTAAAATCTTTCAATAAATTCCTGTATATTTTCGAGCGTTTTCGGCAATTTCAAGCTTTTCTTCATAAATATAGAGTCAGATCAACGTATATATCAAAATCTTCATAGGAGAGGACACCTCTTTGTCATTAGGCTGTCTTAGATTTCGCCAAAATTATTGGCCTTTGCTCTCAGTACACTGATATCAAACGGCAGTTTTTTTCTTACTAAAAGCCCTTCAAAGAATTAATTGCACTCGGATAATATAAATAAACTAAACTAAGTCCAATTCTGCCTAATTTTTACGGGAATTTTGAACTATAGTGTACGGAGGCGATTATTTATGCAGCTTTGGTTACCGTACCAAAGTCAGAATGCGGTCAAAACCTTTTACTTAGTTCTTGACAAAAAAAATATTTTAAACATTGGCAAAGAGTAATTTTTAAAACTTTAATCGTTTTTTGTTTCCCAAGAAACACTACGATTCTGTAGAAGTGGCGACATCTGCTTTCTATTAACTTTAGACTAGATTCTGCTGTTTTGGAGGGATCTTTTTTTAATTTTCATTGAATCAAATTAACTTGACCAAGTGTATGCTTACGTACCTAGTCCAATTCTGTCAAGACTTTTGCATAAATTCCCAGCCATACTGTAAGTACGCATGCACGTTGTTCTGCCTTCCAGATACGGATTACTCAATTTTGCAAGCAAACGTAATCGACGCAAATGGCTTCATTGTGTTAACTCCAAGTTCCAAAACCACATCCCCCACCGCAATCATCACGAAAAAGAAACGAGGAAGCTATGGTACTTCTGATTTTTATTTATTTGACGAGCACTGCAATTTATAGTGAAATTTTATTTTTAAGTTTGCCACATTTAGTTTTAATAGTAGGTGTTTGAGTCAGACAGCAAAGTGATAATATAGTTGACCAAATTGTGAAAAAACTCGCCACTTGAGCAACGAATGTCGCGCTTCACACCTTGAGTTAAATCACAATTGGATCGATATTGCCCCCCCCAACTTTGCCACTCATCTGGAATCCACCAATAACTGACAGAAAGGTGACTGCCTAAGCAGGATTTCCTAAGCAATCATCTAGAATCCACCAGAATGAGTACTGGGCTGACTTAATTATTGAGTTAATTTTGACAGATTTGGTTAATTTAGTTGACCCAATTGTGAAAAAATGCCGCGAGTTTTTTCACAACTGGGTCAACTAAATTAACCAAATCTGCCAAAATCAACTTAATAAGAGTGATAATACTGCTCGTATGGTAACTAAATCTGCGTAGAAAATTCCCAGGAAGTAATTATCTAGGGGATACTCTTCAATGTCAACAGTTTCAATTCGTAATGGGTTTCGGTAGGACTATCTTTATAGGTCCTATCTGCCTTTAACATATCACATAACCCACTTTCAAATTTAAGGAGCCACACTCTCCTTTTTTGTTAAATTTCGCCAATGTAATGTTGACTTTCTCTCGATAGGTGTCAGGTGTCTCATCAGCAGAAGTTGGTGGATTTGATTCTATTTAGTAAACGCAAACAAATTTGAGTTATTTAGTTGAATATTTATGACACTTCCATCACAATTGCACATTCATTTTCACTCGCCTAGCAATAATTAAGTGTTTGACCACAAATTGCGTTAGGCAGTTGGGCGGAGGCACAATATATTTAGGCGGCTCTAAAGAACAGTTTTGTCTGACTTTCAAACCCAGAATTACTTAAAAGTGAAATTTTGGGAAAACTGTATTTTAACGTTTCCGTTATATATATATATATCCCCTAATTGCCTCACAGAACCGGAACTGCCAACAAATATTGGAAAGAAATACGTGTTTGAGGCCTTAACCAAGGAGACTATGTATGTTTTGTACGACGAACCCGTACAGGTGAGAAAGATAATTTTGTCTACGTAATGTCGGTAACGCTGGATCGTACAGACTACTGGCTACTTCACTAAAATACCCTATTTTTAGAATACAACAGTCGGTGGAGGTATAGATATATCAGATGTTGCGGTAGACATCAACAGATACTGGCTGACGGTCCCCTATGGTACGTTGACATGACGCACCAGCTGCCAAAGATTCCATTCTCATGAAAGAGATTTATAACTATTACATTTTATAATTCAGCTGTTTCGTAAACTTAAAATTGCGCAAAGTTCTTAGGCAATTCGACTCAATGCAACATCACATGAAGGTACACGAATTCAATTTTCCTAACAATGCTGTAAGCTTAAAAATATGTAAGCTTTTTTAGTACAGCAAATAGGTTTCTGATTAAATGGATGGCTTCTCAAAATACTCTTCTGAGGCCTAAATCCACCGGTTTAGGCATATTTCCCGAGGTTATTTAGAAAATAAAGATCTGTGTTGCTTAAAAACTGACTGCTCTTATCTTTAATATCGACAGAGTCCGCCAAATATAGAGGGAAGAACCCCATTCTACTTACGGGACACATGGTCAATGACATCTTACGGTATGAAATAATTTCTACTTCGAACGCTACTGAGAAGTTTAACGTCTATCCAGGGCCGCACGCTTTCATGAAGAACTTAACGCTAATAAGTTTCCAGGACACATCTACTTCCCCTCCACCTCCTCTATCTACCTTGAATCCACCTTCCCCCTCTACCTCCAATCCATCTTCCCCATCTAGCTCCAATCAATCTTCCCCATCTACCTCCAATTCATCTTTCCCAACTACGTCAAATGCCTGTAAATGCCTTCCTTATATCATTTATCTGTTTGTAATTATTGCAAACCTCTGATGTTCACATGTGACTTAACTAAATAAAAGGTTACCTGGTTCAATATTTCACATTTTTACGCTTGTGGGTAGGCAGCTGTCTACTAAGCAAATTTCTAGAGGAAATAATAAGAAGGTTTTGAATAGTCCCTTGTTTGAGTTGTGGTTATAGCGCTGCGCAGCAAAACCGAAGGAGTTAAATATACTGTGAATAAGCATACGTCATCTGTAATCCAACATGACACCATTTTGTTATTCGCGATGCTTCTGTTTTTAAGGATTACCTTCCAGGACAGCTCGCATAAATTTACATGGTGATTTAGAACATGCTAAGCGACACCATCGATTATCATTTGCAGAAGATTGTTTTAAATAAGGAGTGATTTACTACCAAATGAGAATAAGAAAGGAATTTTTCGTTCTCGGTAGAATATATTTGAATTTATGAACGCAGTATGTTGGTAATGATAGTAAGATAAATGGATGCATAACTAAGTAATCTCCAACCAAGAAAACCAAATGGTAAAGATTGTTTACCTAAAAGCATTTCGCGGTTCTTCATGACAACGTAATGGCTAGCGTCATCCGAGGCCTACGCAACTCTACTGGACGAATGGAACGCATCACATTTCCCATGACGCGAATGCTCAATAGTCGAAGAACTATGGTATACGTAAAAGCACTGAGCTGAATAACGGATTTAAGAGACTCTACCTCGGTGTTCATTTTAAGAACATTTCTAGACATATCACAGTCATGTGCTAGGTAATAAACGTGGGTTGCGTATCCAGGATGTACTCTTATTTTATTGCTCTTTTTTTGCACTTTCGCTAGCAAGTCTGCAAGTACTCATTAAGATGTGCTAACTGTCGTCCCCTTCTGGAAACATAAAGCGCTGTCGATCTTATAGGCCTTCTGTAAGACATGCGTGAAGGTATGTGAGTGAATATGTGCATTCAGTGGGTAATTTCCCAAACCTGCTCCTCTGATTTTCCGCATGTAGTTACCTGTGTGCTTCGGGCCTGGGACTAGCTGCTGGCTGTTGTACTTAGCTGACACGCTGTCAGCTGTTGAGTTGACTGGGAGTCTGGAAGTGACAGTGTTAGGAGCCGTCCTAACGGACGCATGCAGCCTTAGCATGACCCTTTCAAGTCACGCTATCGGTTTGCGTGCGCACGTGCGGTGTTCAGTGCGCCGAATTCACCCGAGGCTTACGGGATAGGGATCAACTATCAAATTTGTCTAATTTTGTTCATTGTTATTTCTAAGTGTTCTTAAATGCGTTCATGCCAGTATGCGAGCAATGATCACAATTTTACAAACTTAGCTATTTTAATCAGCTCTTGCCAAACTGTGCGTAGATGAATTCTGGTTCCCTCTTTACTGACATTCTTTGAGCGGAATTCGCACAGATAGTCCATGTTTCGGATATGATTTTGTTCTTATCACCTGGTACGTTTCAATATGACTCTATCCAGGCTACGGTAAATCGCATTAAGTCATCTAAATTATCAGTTAAAAGCTAGCATTCCAATCGTTTTCGGTTGCATCGAGCTTAGACTAACAGCGGCCTCTAAAGTTTTACAGCAATAAAGTTACAGTCTTTCTTGAAAATGGACTAGATGGCGTTTTTTCACATAATAGGACGTTTTTTTTAGAAATACCCGATTTCTTAACAAAACGGAGATTTTTGAAAAAGTGGAAATGAAGCGTAATAGGTAAGCTATAGTTTTAGTTTTTTGCAGAAAATAATCGTTTTGTAAAATATTTGGATATTTTCAATGTAATAAATGGCTTATACTGGATATTTCAAAGTTTTATTATGAACTCTTATACAGTTTCACGAGAATTGCTAAATGTTTCTTTTGCTTATAGATTGCTTGGTTCACGTTGCATTAAGGCAACCAGATTATCGCTTGATTTTACCGATTCAGAGGACACAGGAATAAGGTATTTTGTAAGCCCAGACGCGGACATGCCGGTCGGTGGCTAATATATATTAATAGAATTGTAAGTCGCAATCGTAAAAGTACCGTTTTTGTACAGAAATAGAAATTCCTTCTGTCAAATTTCATTGTTATTAATTTGGGATTTCAATTCTGATGCTCGTTCTTGGAATGGGAATTAATACTTAACGATTCTTACTAGCCTCGTTTGATAGGCAATGAGTAAGGAGCATATTCTGCTTGCTTACTAAAGCCTTCAAAATAAGATATTTCGTAAATGCATTTATCCAAACAATGCGTTCTGTGCAGATGCCCGTTGTGTTCGTGGTTTTAGAAAAGTACTAACATTCAACTCATTGCTGAGAAATGTAAGCGCCTACAACAGAAGTGGCGAACAAATATGCCTACGATTAATCAAGAAGTTTTATATATCAAGCTACCTCTTGAAAAAGCACCTTTAGTATTGATCTCGGCGTCGGATACCTACGTAATTTACTTTAACTTTAAGTAAAGATCCAAATGGGGAATTTCGGCCGGTTTTTTTGCCGTCTCTAAAACCTAGGGAAACATGTGCCAAAAATAAAAGAACACCCTTTTCCATGTATACAAGGACAGTTTAGTGCATATTTGTTTACATCTGTGCTTAGTTTCAAGGTAAGAAAAGCAGATAAGTTTTGCAAAATAATAACCACGATTTTGAGAAAACTAATAACCTTCTCCCCATTCCGTTCCAATTTTTCATATTCATTACTTCAGCTCTATAGATAGAAGATGCTTGGATAGCTTTGGCATACGGCAGGACAGAGAAAATTGACGACGTGTATCGCGTGTTTGTATTAATGCTTCCTTTTTTCAGTGGGGATAAGCAAACTACAGCTCCATTAGTTTATTTTTTAATTACATAGCCCACACTTAAACAATATTGCAAAATAGATTTCGTTAAAAATAATTCGCCATCTCTCTTCTGAAAATAATGCGTTATCTAAGAAGAACAAGATTGCTGGCCCCCATTTCTGCCAGTGCGTTATCTCATGGTTACATTCATCTCAATTTCGTACAGACGAAACAAAATTACCTGTTCTCTGAACACACATGATTAAAAAGTTTCTGGTTATTATCACTGTTCTTGTACAGTAAAACACCCACAGACAATATGTTTTCCCGCTGCCTTTAATAACTGAGGAAATACCTTGGATATTAAAAAACTTTGGATTTAGCCCCATTCCGGCTCTATTTGTCCCCAGTATACTCACCTGAACTTAACCCTTTTCTAGTAAACAGAACTTTGCACCTCAAGTCAATTCAATGAACAAATCACACAAACTTGAATGTGTCTTAAAACTCACACTCAAATTCTGATCTGTAGATTCAATCAGATATACAGTCTACTGTAGTCGCGTGAGTATTATATTCCAACGGGTTCCAACACACTGTAGCGATGCCGACAGGCGAAATGAGGAGACAAAGAACCCACACTCCCTGTTTACAAATAATGGTTACCCGCAATCCTTCTAACGTGAATGTAGACGAAAGCCAAGTCGTGAACAACCAAACGACGATAAACCGAAATTTTGACTGGCGATCCCCCACGAGAGAAATCTGTCGAAGTCATTGGGATGAATTCTGAACCCTTTTCAAATTCTAGTGACCTATAAAAAGTCCTCGACTGTCCAGGACTTGCTAATGAGACCCAGTAACCCGCTACCGACCACAAAACAATCAGCACTGGTCTGCAGCATACCGTGCCGAAATTTCAGTGCAATGTACACTGGCGAAACGAGAAAACGCCTCTGCACATGGTTACATGAACATCAGCTGGTAGTCAACCGCGGGCATATGGCCACATAAAACAGGAGAAGAGCAATTTCGCGTGCGGGGACGCAGAAGCCATCGGTTGATGCAAAGACAAGATGGTCAGGCTAATGCTCCAAAACTTGGTCTTCATTCGGCTCTAGTAACATAAATATTGATTTAAATCCCACCTATCATACCCTCCGTACAAGGCTCCAGTCAGTCCAGACGAGGTCGATGGCGTTTGTGAATAACTTGCATCATCAAGATTTGTGACCGCTGCGTCAAACGGGAAAGAGCCAGTCGCGGCTAACATGACGGACATTAATCATCTACCTATCGATGAACCCTAGATAGCGAACCCTAAAAAGCGAACGTGCGCTGCACGTGAAGTGACAACTTTTACGCCTACACGATCTTATAGCCTGCGCCCTGCTGCGCACACAGACTTGGCGGCTATAATAACAGCCAGAGGGGCATTATAGGTCACAAGAGAGCGCCAGCCATCCGTAATTGAGGGGCGAAAGCGAATCCACGGACAAAATTAAGCTCAGAGCTCGTGCGTCAGCCATGCCTATAACAGGAGACAGGCGACGAGACAAAACAACTCTTGGCAAATAGGAACAAGTGCCTTAACACTCCGATAATAATAAATAGGATTTTTTCGAAACACCAGCTCCAATCCCCAAATTCATACCGTCTGATGATGAGTCGCTGTTACGTGCTTTACAAATTCACGATTACTAATCGATTTTCTGAAGAAACTTCTTCAATTCACCTTGTATATATATTGCTAATAGAAGCGAAAATCCGAGTCCCCGGGCATAAATAAGAAGAAGAGGCAATCACGGAAAGCATAGTTACTTTCCTGTCGTTTCACAAAAGCGTACAGGCTTCCGTCATCAGAGGTGGGGGTTGTACCGCGCCTCAGAGTATTTATAGTAGGTGACAGTCATAGTCAATAGGGTTTAAGCCAATGCATGGCTATTTCTGGTTTATTAGCCGTCATCAGCCGGTCATACCCAATATATATGTATATATATGCTAAATTAAGAAGTTCTTTAGAAATGAATAACGTTTATTGTGCAAATTTTAATGGTTATTTTCCCCAGCTCATCATCCGAGGCATAAGGATAGAAGAAAAATAGTAAACGTAAAACGAGGTTTAACGCAATATTCTGTGATGGTCTAGAGTTTAAGCCCATAAGCGTGACCTGCATAAGATTAGTCGGTCGATAGAGGTTCTGTATGCCTCAAGCTGACCTTGATAAATGTCCAATTGGCATCTAGAGCGATAAAGACATGCCTTGTTTTAAGGCATTTATTGACTATCCTTGAATCTCTTCTGTGTTCAGCGAACCTGGCGCAGCAAGAACGGCTGACATTTCGAAGAAAGGGTTTAATTTGTCCAAGCGTTTAAAAATGAGCCGCGACCTAAAAATTACCGTCATGTCTAATCATTGCTGCCTTCTATCTCGGCATTTTCATAACCAAGTAGTGCCCTAGATGCGCTTCTTCTCACGTCATACATTGTAGGCCGCATGCCAGTCGTGGTCTTTGGGCATTGTGCGATGGTTGCGCATGGCAAAACCCATGCCTTTTTAATCTCCTCCTGCCAGTCGTTACAGTTTAAAAGTCCGAGAAAGTGGGACAAAACCGGTTTATTGGTTTGCGCGCTGAAATTACAGTTCGCCGTGTGATGGGTCGGATTTCGCCATGAAGGAAAGGCGAAGCGGAGTTGGCGATAGGCTGCCCTCTTCTGGATTAATTGTAACCAATGCCGTTTCACCATCAGCAAATCTAACAGTGCATTTCTCGGTCGTTTTGCCAATGTAGCCGGTCAGCATAACTGTAACCTTTCCCTTGTATCCTTCGGTACCTATTAATTCATTGAAGTGGACACATAATTTAAGCATTGATGCGTGCAAATGCAAGAAACACATATAGTAAAATTAATAAATAGGCTGCTTTGTTGGTGAATTATTTCACTCCACACGTATATAACGTTAACACAAAGAAAAAAAGGTGTCCGTAGCACAATTGTCGCATGCATGCATGTTTGATCCCCTGCGCATACAGTCGTATCTAATTTTATGGGTAAAATACAATAATTGATCCCAAATTTTAAAAAATGGTTGCATTTAGGCGCTTGCACAAGCACCAGAGTACGCGTGACCAGTTTTGATAATCAGTTTAATTGAGATAATATAACATCTTTAAGTGTTTTAATTCCCTCTGACGACGAATGGGTGTCATTAGCCTACTCGTGCATATAAAGGATGGGAATTTCAGTTGCCGTCAGGATGAATAAAGCCCTAGTAACAATGTCGATATAGTGAGCGGAGAGTTGAATGCTATATGTGCACGCACCTGGATCCCCTAATTAAGGTACTTGCTGGACTTGGTAACCTCGGATAAAGTACTCATCTCTATACTTGATAAAAGTGGTGACTGTTTCTGTGTGTGTCTCCATTAT
>UYRU01043213.1:2386-15197 GCA_900617775.1 Dibothriocephalus latus | reverse complement strand
CCGCTTATTCACGCAAGTGTGAAACGGGGACATATTGGGCTCTCACGAGGCAAATAAATCAACACTGACGCAGCGCGTATGCAGGCAACAACAACAACAAGCGTCTCCTGAGTTTTGGTCTCGGGTGGATTCGCTGACACTGGGAAATTGATAGATGAGTGCAGCAAGTACCGTTAACTACGGGTTGATGGGGCGCATTCTTAGAAAATAGATTTCCTGTCGACGTAATCCCAGCTTGAGCTTGAGTATGGTCTCACACTTTACTTCAACTCATGTACTAGTCGCTGTGTTATGTTTCACACACATGGGACAGAAGTGTTCGCTTACGTCGCAAAGGAAATAACCTATTTTACCTTAATCCAAAACCGTAGTCTAGGGATTGACTGCGGAGTGGCCAAGCTGCACTTATAGAAATTATTTTCCTGCACTCCAAGGGCAACTTCAACTTATACACCTGCATATCACGAGTAGCTGCTTGACTGCGCGCTATATTTTCCACCAGTTTAGGTCTGATAACCAAATAATACATTAGGGTAATGCTAATAAAGTTTCGTTTAACTGAACGATTTACCAAGCATTCCCGGTCTGACCCGTAGGAGCCTAGAGACGGACCCGAAAATTGGTATCCCTCATAAGTATTGCAGGTATCTTTGCTCTAAGTTTCAGGAGTACCTAGCCCGTGTCCTAAATCTCACCTTATCCATAACCTTAAGGTTAATTCTATATCTGATACCCTGGAATTTAGCGCAATCATAGTGCTAATTTGTTACTGAACGAGTATTATCCGTTTTTGATTTGTTCTTCTACATTAAATTCCCTACCTCATGAAACGGCAGCCAAAATTCTCAAATATGATTTTCATTCGAACAATTTACTGAAGTAAGACTGTACTATTGGTTATAATGCAATCTAATCTCACGTTATTTAAGTCACGGCAGGATGTCGACTTTTGTGCGAGTTACTTTGGAAGAATCTGCAAAATTGTTTTATTTAAATAAATGACGACTTAAGAAGTATTCCTTTTATAATTTATTTTCGATATACTTGTAAATTCAGGTATATTTTATAGAAAATATGCAGAGTTTAGTTAACAAAGCTTATGGTGAACATGTGGGTAATAGTTTGAGCACTGTAAAAGTGATCGTACAGGAAAGCTAGATAATTTAAAGGTTGAGAATTGAATCGATCACGTTCCATGTCAAACTTTGAAAGTAATACCAAACGTCTATCTAACAAATTTCTGAATTATTTTGAGTTTATAGATCTATCGTTGAAAAACGTTTACATGCACTGGAAATATCACAAAATACAAGGCATTTGAGTGTCACATGATCTAACTGAAAGATGGTGAGAAAATTTTAAAAGTACGTGTAAAAAATACTACTTTCAAGACACTCACGTCGATTCGTGAGTGGGGACGAAAATTGGGGTTCCATAAATAATCCTATGGATAAAACCATCAAGCTAATATTTTCATGTATTATGGGTTGCTGATAATGACGCTGAACATGACTTTTTGATTAGATCCGAAATTTCAATGAAAGTTTGAGTCGACGACAACCAATTGCTGTGGAATAATCACGCAATGCCTAGTCTTGCGGATAAGGCATGCTAGAAGTACTATGCACGTCAGATGACAAGGATGTTCCACCGTGCGTCGGAAGTAGTCAGTCTCCAGAAGCTTAGACATGTGTTTTAATGGTGTTTCTGCTGCAAGATGTCAGAAACCGTACAGAGAACACTGGAGCACCCACTTCGAAACCAAACCTCTTGCTGTTGCATCATACTGCAGCAGAAACTGTGACAAAACACGCGTTTGGGCTCTAAGCTAGTGCCGCTTGTAGAAAAACGCTATAAAGCCTTTGTCATAAAACTAAACCCTGGAAGGCACCTGGCCAAAGCCAAGGAAGAATATGCATGGACGCAAAATGGTGCTAGGTATCTGGTAGGCTCAAGAAAGGTGGTAAAGTATGAGTTACTGAAGTTATATGTAACTGTTACTGCTGATTGACATGAGCACCAATTAGTCATTCGAAGAGTTTGTTCGGCAAACATATTTTTTCAGCGATTCATTATGAGATCCGTACAATTGCAGGGATAATGAAAAGGGTACAGTTGGACAGGTTAAATAAGTGCCCTTTGAGCACAACTCATTGTTTCACGCCGTCCGCATGGCGAGGTCGGCGTGTAGAGGTCTCTAGGCTAGGGAAGGGAGAAGGGGAGGAAATAAGGATAGTTTGTGAGCAGATACGTGGAGTGATAATTACTATCATTTGCATGGAGCGAACGACTGTCACTAGGGTGTGGGGCGATACGCGATTGCCACGGAAGTGAAAGCACTTGTATTAGAGTCATCTGAAAACATCGAACTGGATTCGCTAACCATATAGGCACTGCCTCGGCTTTTGCTAGCAATCATTGGCGTAGGCCCTTGGAGAAGTTGGCTGGTGTCCGGTAGACAAACTGACAGGTTTCATTAGTATCGACTCGATGATTCGTATTGACACAGCGTGTGAGAATAAAACTCGAAATCGAGGTAGTTTCACCCTTTCTTAACCAGGCCAGTATGTGTTCACGTACCCTCTTTTACAGACGTTTCATTGTTTCACCAGTGCATCCTGCTCCACAAGAGCAGGTGAAGGAATAAATGCACATGGATCTGGCCTTCAACGAGAGTCGGTCTTTACTTCACAATCGTAGAAAGGGAGAGTTCGTGAAGAACATGCTTAAGTTCGTTGCGGAGAAGGCGCTTGTGATGGCAGGCTTCAGACGTCATCTTATCCGCTCACTTACTGCATCACCTGGGAAAGTCAGTCTTATGTACACGTCTTTCTTTTCGACGCTTAAGTTAGCAGACTTTTTGGTGCGTTCGCCAATATTTCTGAGGCTAAACCTTTCTAGGATGTACCAGCCTGATTATTAATTGCTGAAAACATATTTTAGCTCAATAACTTTTTCAAGTTAAACATGGGAATATTTTCAGAGCAACTGATCAATGTGAATCGAACAATGAAGAGAGAGAGGCCAGAATAGGGTGGGAGACACGACAAGTTGAGTTCGCACGACGCACAATGAATGACAACACTTTAGGAGGCATTTAACTGAAAAGTCAAATCCCACCCCGGATAATCTTTTGCTTGGGTCGCTGTAAGATAACCTTGCTGAGAGTTCATATAGTTTCTATGAAGAGGTCAAAAATTGGCTCGAATTGCTTCAAAGCTTTGCAGTTTTTCTACCGCGAAATCCATTTGTTTCCCAAAACATTGCAACATGGTGCAACTGTCAACGGACAATATTGGAACGTAACTTTAGACTGCATTTTATTCAAGTTTGACTTTTTCAGAAGGCCAGCTGGTGAGCACACGCGTGCTCTCCATAAATTATTGTCGGGTCAGTACAGTTATACGGAGACGCGCTACAAGTTTAAAACATGCGATAAATTATGTTCGTTTTTTTCATACAAGTTGGTGCGTGAATAGGGAAAATAAAAGACATGAGTTAGGCGGCAGTAAGGGTTGGTTACAGCCATTTGAGGGGGGAAGGGAGGGGGAAAGAAGAGGGTGCGGGGGGAGTGTATGCAGTGAAGCGGCCGCTGGTCATGCTAAACGCGGAGCTTGCAAGAGGTTCTTTTGTGCCTACAAGACCGGCTTCCTTAACTTATTGTTAGTTGCTTCCGTTACTGTTAACTGGTGCTGACCCAGTGACTTTGGGTACATTGGTGAGACCTTAGGCATCACACGGGAGACGTCGTTGGGTTCCACACAATGGCCCAAAGAAAAAGCGTGTGCCAAAATAGCGATGTTATACTCTTTACTTTGTCTTTTCTCAGCCATGCCGGCAGATGTTGTCCTTTTTCTTTTGAATAGACGCCGACTCGTGCAATCAATATACCCTGCTCCACAGGGAGCAAGTAAACGAGTAAATGCAAACGGTGAAGGTTTTTGCTGGTAACCTGTCCTACCTTCACAATGCAGGACTGGGTTGATTGAGATTGATTAATGCCCGAACGCTCGCTGCTAAAAAGTCTCGCGACACGGCTTGTTCAAGGCTTCTTCTTAGGCGTTCACCTGTCACATCCTCCCTGACAGGATAATTTGGGTAGTAGAGGTTTCATTTCCATAGTAAGTTTGCTGGGCTCCCCTGGCCTTGCGGCAATCTTATTTGTAATATGTCTATCTCAATACCCACTCTCTCGTAGCAGGTCCCCAATCTTTCTAAGCTCCTCCCGGTAATGCCTGTCGAACAATTTTCACTAATCCTTTACGTCAAACAACAGACAATTTGGTGTTTCTGTTGGAGAAATACGAAACTGCCGAAATTCGCATAGTTTCCAGACCAGCCTTTCTTTTGATAAACGCTCTTTCTACCCTTATTCACATATCACACTTGCTTGAAAAACTGAACGTGTTTTAAGTTGGTATCCCGTTCCTATTTAACTGTACTAGACCACGGAAGATTTATCGAAAGTACACGTATACTCGCCAACTGGTCTTTTAAATACTTTCATGGGAAGTTTTGCAACTCTAAAACGTTGTTTTCTTGTTTAAAAAACCGAATTAGTTAATTCCCACTCCTAATATTTTTGGATTCTTTTGAGTAAAACTATTTTGATAATTTATCGCTAACTATCCTTGATAAGAGCGTACAATAGTCGGCTTATTCTCTAATTCATTTGAAACATTTATAAACTCCGACATGTGGCACATTTTTCTCAAATCAAACCAATCATCATGTCTGTATGATGAAACGAACGATGCAACCCATTGCGAACTCATTTTCTCTTTAGAATCCCATTTTCTACAGTTTTTTCTATATAGGGAGACAGAAATAGAAATAGTAGCAGAAACCCGTTTATGCTACTGTTTCTGCTAATGTCTCTGAGGAAGGATTTGCAACGAACTTCGAAACGTCACGCGGATAAAATTTTGTCCCAGAACCTCATTTTCTTCTTCAAGAGACGGTGTATATAATGGGAATTATATGTAGTGGTGTTGTAGCTATTAGCCAGTTTCGTTCACTAGTGAACTCTGGCTGCAACACCGACTACTGGTTAAATTAGTTTGACTTCGGAGTAGCCACCCTTGTAAGTTATATTATAAAGTTATCACAAAACGTCCGTGTCCCGCTGAAGAACCAATCATTTGTAATCTCAGTAAACAGTCATATAAACGCAATGAAACTTGACTATGACAACCCTGCGGCCAAAATATAAATATAATCGAAAACTCACTCAGTATCTACAGATAGTGATACTCTATCGACGCATCTCCTAGGATTTCGATAGGTTCTTGTGCGGCTGGGTCTCAGTATGAATTTTAAAGTTCCTAACGCTACGATATGTTGAATACAAAGGTTCTGACAGCTAACTAGACTAATCAGACCAGTATGCACACACAATGAAGCAACAATAAGCTGTCTATGGATATTATACGGGTCGCTTATCAGATGACATATCCGTTTTATAGAACATTCTGTGGGGCCAAACGTTAGGCGCACCCGATTATTCACGACAGGTCTGCCTTATACTAGCACTAACATTACCCACACAACAACAGCATAATCCCCGCAAAGCCCACCCAAGTTTATAAAATGCAAAGCGCAAAACTGCGCAGTCGGAATAGAGCGGCGCGGTGCTTGCTGCTGTATAATCCCACGGAACTGCTCTACTGTCGCATACAAGCCCCACAGAAAAACTCCATCCGTGCTGGGCCGATGTCCTTGGGTGAACAAATTCAGTACGGTAAAAATGTTTGCTTTTTTTGTCATCCTCATCGGGTGGCCAACTGTCTTTTTTATTTGCTGCGAAAAGTATAACAAGACCATTTTATTAGGAATAGCAGTCGTCGTTGATTTTTACCTTGCAGATAAGTATTTTTTCTGCAAAGTCTGCCAATGGCGTGTGAATGAATCGGCGCATTTTCAATCTCCTTCCCTCAGACGGATAAATAATTGACATTAGGGTAAGCTGGATTTGGTACACTACTAAGGAAAGAGGCCTTATGTGTGCGGACATAAAAGGTCGAGGATATATGCCCCAGTTGACAGTTCCACATGTATTATATTTATTTTTGAAAATTTTTGACGACACTCTTGAGGATAACATGAAAATATGGTCAAGGTATTCGGAATATGACCCAGCTGACAATTTACCCAGTGAAGCAGTGGCTATGTCATACCCTTATCAGAATGTATTTGACCTCTGTGACGGGTTCATGCAAGTGGCCGACATATAGATGGATGAGACCAATTAATGTTGTTAATTCTCATATTCAACGAATTGTTGTAACCCCGTTTACATTTCGTTCTGGTCAAAATCCGTCCGCACTACTACTCCTTTTGAGCCTTAAATGCAGTAGCCTGTAGATAATCAGGAACGCTTGCATGTCACCACCACCGAAACTGCAAAGCTATTGGCTGTCTTTTTGCCGTAAGAGCACCAAATCGCATAGGAGAGAATTGTTCAAATGTTCCTTAAGTCCTAGAAACCATTTCAACTGGTTCCGGATAATAAAAGCATACGATAAATTTGTTACATACGGACGAAAGTTGTTTGATTAAACTATGCTTGCATTGTACGTTAAATTCGCTTTCTCTTTTAACACATTAAGGCGTAATCAAATGACTACCACCCCTCTCTCTCTCTCTGCCTCGTAACATCGGCTCAAATTTTTGAACCCACACAGTATGACTTTAAGCGTTTTGAGGGTAAATTTGAATGCTACTTATTTCTTATAAAAAGAATTATCTTATTTTTTGCGAAGGAGCGAAATTTCGAATACATGTTTTATTATTTTATTAGTTTCTAAAAAATAAATTAGAACAGGTTTGCATTTGCAACAAGTATGGTTTCCCACGCAGACCGCAAACTCTGCACCCAATATCCAAAATAGCAGTATATAATGATCTTTCCTAATGAAATCGAGTAAGAGCATTCGTAATGAAGATTTTTATAAAGGCCGACAAAACGGTCATAGGACTAGGCTCAGCTCAAGTTTAAGCAAACTATTATTGGCCAAAAAGGTGTATGGATATGCATCCAGTCGGGGAATTTGTGTTGTTCATTTTTCCCCTCGTTGATGAACGTTCAACGACCACTAACATAATTCACTTGTCCCGTTCTGCCTTGGGCCTTATTTCTCGGGCCCTGACAGCAGCCTTGGCGGCTAGTAGTCTTAGGCGGATATTATTTCCGGCGAAGACAAAAAAGACTGTAATGGCTATTTCTAGCTTATTAGCCGTCTTCAGGCAGTCATACACAGCCGCAAGCGATGCACCACTCGATGCTCACACTCGCGACCTTTTAATCAGAGTCTAACGCCCTAACCATTGAGCTCGTTGTCTTGCCGATTTAGGTCAGGGGATATTGACGCCCGCTGATAAACTTTCTCCCGATACAAGTGAAAATGCGAGTCGCAGGAAGTAATTGAGAAGAAGATGACTCGAGTAGTACACCACTTGGGTCTGGGTATGACTGGCTGACGACGGCTAATAAGCCAGAAACGTCCATTCCAGTCGCCCTTGTATGGGCCGGCAATACTACCTGCTCATTTCATGCTGAATAAAAGCATTTCGATAGGGCACGCCTGCTAAGTTGCACAACGGAGGCAAAAATATGTCTGCGATTGCGTCATACAGTGTGTATATATATATATTTTTATTGCCAGTTTGTTACCGATCCTTACCAAGATAGTTGCGCTAACTAGCGGCTTTCTTCCGTCCTATTTATGAAAACTGTTTCAATCGACTAGAAAGATTTTTCGCTTCCGTTAATTTCCACCTGTATGGACTAAATTGAACCCAACTGACGAGGTTGGAATCCACTGATGCTATATCGATTGTGGATAAACACCGCCAAAAGAATGTTAGATACAAACGATAGATTGTCTTCGTGGTAGGAACGCCGGTATGTGACTGACTAGGATATAAGTCCGTAGTAAATGTGTTACATGGGCCTGAGAAGGAGACTTTCACGTAATTTCAGCCGCTGGGCCAAATCTAATTCCCAGTCGACAAGACTCAAACAAACCCTATATCTAGGGAACTATCCTCTCACTAAATAAGTATATTCCTCATTAGGAGGAAGATCAGGTTGCAATAGTTCCTCCTCAATTTGACCTTTATATTGCTCTTCCTTGAGCCTGATTGGACACCCTCCCGAACGCAGCTTAAGATCTTTGTCTTTGAAGATCGAATCATGCGTGGCACGCGTAGACGTGTTATCTAAATTTGTCAAACAATAAACACATACTCATCCCCGGTGCTCGTGACCCCATCAGGTCAGTGATCAGGGTACATTTGGAATCATTGCGTGGGATAGATGCAGTGCAGGTATGCTTTACTGCAAAATATACACACACAAGCCAGCGTGGTTCATACGAACGGGTGAAAGTTTATAGCGGAAGTTGGCCGTCCAGTACGCGGCTGTATCTGTCGTATTTCTTGTATAGATGACAAAGTTTGTGACTTTTGTTACTATCCTTTAAACCCCTATACTGTCGGGTCTCTGTGACCCCATTATAAATGAGCGTTAGTAGATCTGTGTATAGCAGTGTCCTTCGTAGTTTGTTACCTATGTGTTGGTCCTTCTGGGCTCTTGAATAAATTAGGTAGGAATTCAACATGATAACATATCGTACGGAAATCACGTTTTAAGTCCCACTCTCGGTGTGCTCATCAGTTTTTGCTGGACCGCATTGGTGTATCACGGTCCAACGACTGGCTTTTGGAATCTTATTCGCTTTCTTTACTGTCCATTCAACTGAGACCTGTTTTCTAGTTTTGCGCACAAATTTGACTGTTTTTCCCCAAACCATTCTTACTTTTTCCTCCTTGTCTCTTGGTTGCCCAAGTCAACGTGCCTTCGAGGCAAATGGACGCCCACTTCGACTGCTCGAGAAGTATTGTTACGTGTATCTAAAACATTGTGTTCGAAAAAGGAGTATCAGTGGAAAAGTGCGAGCGTAGTTGGCCCAGATACGTTTAGTTCAGGCATCTTACTCATTTCAGTACTATATAGGGTGTACAAGCAAATGTTAACCAAAATTGTGAAGTACATTTTCCGTTAGAAGAGGTTTTTTGGGAAGATTTGCAACATCAATCCTCATAGAAAATTATCCCAGCATACTTCAAGGTGGCGGATTTTGAACAAAACCTTTCCAAATACCTTCAAATAGCTACTTAATACTCAGTAGAGCCCTTTGCAAAATTGCCACTTAATTAGTATGTATTTTGCTTTTCACTACCCTTATACATTTTAATATATTTTGTTTAAAAGAGTGCATCAAAATAATTTTTCCTTTAATCAAACGTAAGAAAATTACGGCAACTTCAAGTTAACACTTGAAGAGTGCATATCTTACGATTTGTAAAATTGTCTGATTATGAGAGTATTAAGACCCTGAAATGTCCGATACAAAAGCGTCGCATTCTTCCCATTGATTAATGCTGCATTTCAAGTATACTATACGGTCAACATACGCTGCGAAATTTTACGAACCGTATACTGCCTCTTCTTACAAATATATATTTACAATAGTAAGCTTTTCCTTACGGGGGAAATAAACAGTATTTGGTTTGGCATCCTTGAATTCAGGTGAACTAGCAGATCGAATGCAATATTATTCAGTTATTTTGCTTTTAAAGCTGAAAACTATCTTATTTTCAGGGATACAATTAGGGATAGACGTAATTCAGTAAAAATTAGTATAAGTGAAAAGTATTCTATGTATTTTTTCTGTATTAAAATTTAGAACGGCACAGAAAGACAACGATAATTTTGAGGACGACCCTAGATAAGCTTGCCCAAAAGCTGACGTCCTGACGTTGTTGGAGTATCTTGGAAGTATGCTGTACGATCGTTAATGTTACGCCTTTAATTACGTAATCTTTTTATAATCGGAAACACATTTCAGAATTTCGGTTAACACTTCATGAGATAGCGCGTTCTATTTTTATGCAAATTGCAATTATCTACACGTTCGTATTATGTGTTAGGGAAGACAGTCTAACCCGTAGAGTAGAGTGTGGGCGATTATGTGCTTTTCCATTTCCAATGCGAATCAGTGTTACCTCGCAAGGTGGCAGGTTCTCCAATTCCCAACGCCAACATTACGGTCACCATAGCGACCTGCATGTGCTCCCAGTTTCCTGTGCGGACGCGCGAACAGAGCGGTATTTATTTGTGTGAGGGTTACACCTGCTCAAAAGGAGAAGTCACCACAGGCGACGGGGTTTGAGCAGGGCAGGTGGGGTGGAGGTGGACGAAATTTATGTCGGTGGCCGTAGATAAGCATCCCCTTTCCTCCCTCACCCGCCTCTCCCAGCATGCTCTACCTCGGTGGTCATCGCACTTAATCGCACAGGGCTGCCGCTGGCCGCCCACGTAATCGTTATTATCCCCCTACCAGAACAAATCCTACCGACAAAGCGTCCTCCAGCAGACGCGGGTAGACATATTTCGCGCACCGGTCGTCTTGAGAAGATAAAGACACCCAGGTGCTCTTCACTCTAGCCCCACTCGATGGTAACGCCAGAGGCGTGGCTCTTTGTTGGCTGAAAATGGCCGATTCTGGCAGGTGAAAACAATGTCTCCCTGCAAACATGCTAAAATGAGGAGGGGGACAGGGACGGAGAGGGTGTGGTAAGAGGGGTGCTGTTCTCAGACCTCCGATAGTCGGAAGCTACCGCCGTTGGTCTTAACTCCTGCAGCTTCCTTAGAGTAGGGGTTTACACGGAAGTTATCAAAGTAATTTAACGACCTTCCCCTAAAAGGGTCTATGCATGAAAAAAAGTACGGCGACCCGGAGCTTGCTATATCACACGCACGTCTGTAGAGGGTAGGTTAGGACGACGTAGCAAAAGGAGTCGGCATAAACATCCGTAAAGCCACTACAAACTCCTACTAATAGAACATCTGTTGTGGTAGACAAGGGGAAATGCGGAACTTTAACATGAGTGAAACGTTTTCACTACGAAAGACGATATAGAAGCGCCGAGGCCCAATTTCGCGTCGTGTTTTCAGCTGTTGAACTCTTCCATTTGTGAAAATAAATCAATATTACGTTCTGCCCCGAATCACAGGATTGAGTGATTAAAGACCTACGAAGTCCTTGCCTGTAGGGAGTTTCGGGAATTCTTCCTAGACGTCACGACCCGTGCGTCCATTGCAGAAGTTACCGATATAATATCTTGTAAAATGGCTCCTCCTATGTGACTCGTTATAACGTTGCAGCATAAGTAGTATTCATATTTAAAAGGATTAAATTCTAGACAAAGCAAATATTATCAAGTCATAGTCCTATTACTAACGCCAACCCTAGTCAAAATCTTGACACTAGTCCTAGACTTAACTCCGACTTTCAACATAACCCTAACCTTAATCAAATCCAACGTTTGTATTAACCTTAACACCAGCCATAACATCCCTATAAAGTAGCAAAATAATTAATGAATAAAGAAATTTTCTATTCCCGTGGTTTTCCTTACCACTTAAGTAGATGAAGGATTAAATGGCCTGTTATACTGGGATAAAGTGTCCCTTTCGTCCTGCGTTAGGTCTTACCTACTATATCTGAATCTACGGTCACCTGATGTTTATTCTGAACTGCCAGTAAGCCGGTAAAGCATTAACTCTACAGACTGGAAGGGCTCTTCTTCTTCTTAACGTACCATTCCAAGTTAATTTGTTGATTGGTGGATAAATAATATTATTTTCAAAGGCGAGCGCAGAAACAAGCATGCATACGCAGATGTTGATGAAGCAGGCACGTGAGCGACCATATAATCAAGTCTGATGAATCCGCAACTTTCTCTCCCATCAGACACAAAGTAAAACATTATAAATTGGTAAAAGTTGGTTCGTGAAATAAGTAAAAACCGTAATTTAGATATAACTTTTCCTCGATTTTGATTTTGAACATATGAAAGCTGCCTTGGAAGCTAATTGCTTCCACGAAAGAGTTACGAAGCAGGGGATACGGATTATAAGCAGAATTACAATAGCTAGTTCTTGGAATACCCCGAAATCAAGGACATGTTGATCGTGTCAGACAACAACATCCAAACTCCAAGAAGAGAGAATTCGTGGTGAACACACGTAAGTAGTTGATCTTGTGGTTCCGGAGCAGCCTTTCATAGTAAAACGAATGGTTCTTACTGGATCCTACCAACAGGCTATGTCTGTGCAGGCGACCGCTACGTAACAGGACGATCTATTTTTGCGCATTTAAGTGTAACCACTTCTAATGAAGCAATCCTTGCTATCTAGTTTCCCAATGGCACTCACTAAACGAAAAGAAAGACAACGGGTAGGGATTATTTGCGACTCTCTCCCCCACCCCGTGGCAGGACCGGGTAGTAGAAACGCCCCTTACTGCAGGTGACTTTGTGCTAAGTTCAAAGACGATTCGGGCTAGAGGTGAGGCTGTAGTTGAGGTCAAAACTGGTGTTAAATAAAGGGTTAGGGTTAAGGTAAGATAAGGATGAAGGTTAAGTTTTTGGTGAGGGTTCGCGTAAGGGTTAGGACACCGCAATAGGTAGCCTTGATCAAATTTCCTGAACAATCACCTCTTTTATGGGGATGGCTTACCCATCGCATTTTCTTTGCCGTGAGGACCGCATAAACTATTCTTATTTATTAGGGAACTAATAACCTTCCTGCTCCTGTGGGACAGAATATATTGGTATCACGAGCCGGCGTTTGTCTAAAAGAGCACGAGAACATCCTCCGGTATGGTTAGAGAAGGGCCAAATAAAGAGCATTAACAGTTCTATTCTAGCGCACACGGTAAGCTCAGATCATCGCGTGCATGCC
>UYRU01043208.1:643-12925 GCA_900617775.1 Dibothriocephalus latus | reverse complement strand
CCACCCCCTCCCCTATCGAGGGGTGACGCATAACACACGAAGCCACGCTGCCCCCCGAACCTCCTTCAAAGGACCGAGGCAGTAAATAAAAATCGATTAGTTCGAGGCCGATTAACATGTGACGGCTCACGCCCTTGGTTGACGGTCGGTTACATGCAGTCAACGCTTTGACATTGGTGATCAAGGTGACCAAGGTGTCCGAATGTCAGCATCTGAATAAATTTCCCCAAGTAAGCCCGTCTTATTTTTCAAATTACTAAGGTCGAAAAGTCTGCGTGTTTTAAAACCGCTGCAATAAAATACGGTGCAGCTCTGGCTGACGAACAGCCCCATCAAAGAGCATTTCAAGTAAAGAGCAAACCACTATCAGTAAGATAGTTTTGCTTGACGAGCTTCCGCTCAGTTAACGAGTTATTATTGCGTCTGTGTGCCCATGTCCGCCGTTGAGAATTGCTCCCAGGGCGTGGGTCCTCTGTCACCCGCAGCCAGTCAGTGAACTGATGCAGTCTGATTGACTTCGTTTTGCAAGATGAGCGTTTCACATGATGCGATCAGTGCCGGACCGGATTAAGCTCGTTAATCGAGGTTACACTGTATGGCAGTACGTGTGGGTTAATTTGTCTGTGCCCATCGCGCATCGGACAACTGACCGGCTCGGACAGTGGCCTTAAGCTGGAGGTAGGGGGAGGCGAAAGTGAAGTCGATGGTTCAGCAGTTGTTTTACTATAAACGATCTGATGCGCTTGAAGCTATCACGATGCGCTAATAGTCGTGGCTTGGAAGGTTGCAAACTGACGGGATAATTCGGACCACGTGGTCAGCCCATCGTGTGTTTTGGTGTACGGAGTGGCCGACTGGTGGGCTGAGAGTAAGGCTGCAATGGCTTCTCTGTAATGTAGCATTTATGGCACTCCCACTCAGCTAGGATCGGAGACGCCCCCTAACTTTGCTGTGCTTTTCTGGTCTTGATGGTTCACGGTGTATGGATCTGCGCCCTCTCCCACCTCCGGTCTTCCTAACTTTGTTTCGATACCGGACCTAGGTGGGGGAGTTGGGGGCGAGTGACGCGCATGCAGCGAAAGTCTACTCTAACTATAATCCAGCGTCAGTCACCGTCTCTGCACCACCTAGCTATGGAGTACACGGTGAACCTCATCGAAACCGATGGTCAAACTGTCGGGTTACCGCTGTTGGACAAATCAAAGTTAGCTGCTGCCAACAAAGGAGCTTTTATATTGTTCAAATATTTAAAAACCAGTCGTAAGAAAAAAATCTATAATTAAAGGGTTATCCATAAGTAGTATGCAATCTGTGCAGTTGTGCTTCAAAAAATATGCCCACGATGGTATCTAAGCGCAAATAAAAGATCTGCATCCACGTAGTAAGAACATTTTAATAAATTATGTCAAATCCGCTCGTTTCAGTCGTCCATTAAGATCTTCAGCAGCTGGCAAACATGTAAATAAAACTTTTACATTCCGGCGTTCTGTAATAGCCAAATTTACCACACACGGTATAATTGTTAACTTTAGATACCCATATGGTTTTGAAAAGTCCAGAATTTTAGTGTAAATAAATTATCCTTTGTTAATTCTGTTGAATTAAATAGCGTTGTTCCTGCCATCCTATGGTTTCATTTCAATCAAAAACGTGCAAAGTTTACAAGCATAAATAAAAAGGAATTTTGTAAAAAGGTAGTTGTCTTAAAAATCAACAGAGTGATTTAAAGATCGTATGAGTACATCGAATTGTAGGTTATTTAAAACTGAATGTGATACGATTCGTGAAAAATTAGCCTTCGAAAACTTTTCAAACCAAAGTTCTTTTATAATCTGGGGATTACAAAATGCCATCAAACCGAATAAGTCAAAAAGTAACTTAAAAAATAGTTAAAATCCTGTAAAGGATGACAAGGGGCTGAAATACGTCTGCATTTTTCCGACAACTTCACTTTCCACCCATCACCGGATGGAAATATGCCTGACGTCGAATTGAAAATTGTATGTGCAAGGATATTCAAGTTGAATGCAATATACACAGCTCAATGGAGTTCAATATCCTTATTGCGTTGTTATTGTTGAGCAACCGCAATCCGGAAACCGCTAAAAATATCACTTATTCTTTTGTATTGTTTCCATTATGTTACGGCAGTTTTTCAGGATTCACCCAACCATTTACCTTAATTTGCCCGTCTGACACCCTCCTACTCCGCCAAATAGAAAAATATAAGTTCAAACGAATGGTTAATCAGTCCAGAGTAAACAAAGTACCGCTAGGCTGACTTAGATAGGCAGTAAAGTAGTCTAGTTAGTCATCGCAACCACGGTTTATTCACGCACCTCGTAATGGGCGCCATAAATACAATCTTGGAACCGATTAAGCAGTCCGGACAGGCAAATGGAGTTCAGTTTCCGGTGTATAAGCTTGCATTTCAAGAAGATAACATTTAAAGTAAACAGTAAATAAATATTCAGGCAACTTGTCCGATTCTACTAAAATGCATATCAACTTAGAAGGTGATCAAATGGACAAACCAGGGGAACCAAAATCCAAACTGTCAGCTCAAGGTTGCTGTGCAGATAACATCCTTCCCACTCAGAATGTGCTCCCTAATTATCTTCTTAAGACTTAATGTCCGAACAGTTTCTTAAACTAATAATTGTGGTAAGAAGTGAATTTATTTATTTGTGCATTTTCCTCTGGCTGCGAGCATTAATCTAAACGCGTTTAAAAAAATCAAATTAACCCTCACTGACTCGAAAATTGAATTTCCTTTCTGCGGCATGCCACTTGAGGTAATATTTAAATGAAAAATGTAAAAAAAACTATCCTTTCTTTTTCACAATTAAGGTATTTTAAAATCTGCAGGTTTGTGCCCTAAAACACAGGACCAACACCAATAGGCAATCCTTTTTGCTACTTTCTTCCAATTATGGGCCTAAACAAATATTGTAGAACTAACTGAGAAACGACTGAGCATAAATCTTTCAATTTGAAGCCAATACCTCTCTTTCACCAGTATGGATGTCTCTTTATTCGTTTGACAAATAATTCACGATTTGTCTGACTACTATTTAGTGCGTTTATTCCACAATATGAGCATGGGCACTCGCAATCAGAGGAACTGATCTAGGAGCTACAATATGAGGAACATTAACCTTTATTCTCTATAAAAGACAAAATTGCGTTTTTCTGGGCATTTTAAGAGCTTTTAGTATAATATTTGATTAGAAGTGTATCCTTAATGTAAGTGAAGTTCCAGATGTTTTATGGATATGGCCCCGGAAATGCAACTGACCTTCTCATTACACAGTCACTCCAACTCTTCGTCTACAGTATGACTAGAAACTCGTGTAAAATACTGAAGTTTGCGAAATATGGATAATTACTCGCAAACCGGCATAAGTGCATGTACGAAAACTTAGAAAGAATACTGAACAACCATAGACAACTTTATTAGTTAAAGCAAATATAAAAGTACTCATTGTTTGTTAAGAAAAATGAAATTTTCATTATAATACACAAGTTCTACAAAAGTAGGAATAGCTATGAATTAAACCAAAAAGTTTAAATCTAATCATCAGTTGAATGGATAACTGTACCACTTCGTTTATAGCAAAAGTGCTTTTCTTTGGTCAAGACTTTTTATAGATATTTGCGTAATTGGATTACAGTTAGTTTTAGATAGTTCTATATATTTCGGCACATTTTCGACTGTTTTCGGTATTTTGAAGATTTTCCTATAAATAAAGATTTTATTCGCCGTTCAAAACAAAACTTAAAAATAAATATATTAACAGCATTTACTGAAAGAATAGCTTCTAGAATACTAGTTCATATGAAGTGGCAAAGTGGGCCATCTTCTAAATTCCTGAAACACCAAAACCCATTTTCGAGCAAAAAGAACGTCCGCAAAAGAAGTCTGATATACTAAGATACTACGTTAAAAAGCACTTAAGTTAGATATTCAGCTGACGAATATCTGTGCGGGTTAATTTTTTCATTGTTATGCCATATAGCTAAATGGCACGGTAATGGCTGAAAATGAAAAAAATAAGGGTTCGGTGTATATTTTAGTATTGGTCACAACAGTTGAGTACTTTCAGGCTCCATTCTAAGTTTGCAAATGCAAACCAGGGTTAGCGAAAATGGCTATTTTTCTGTCTATCCTGTTTCTAAATTACGCATAAGCGGAACTTATGTTGCCAATACGAAAGTATTTTGTTACATGCTGTGGACTTGGTAGGGTTCGTTTATATCTTCATTTTCATAATGATAACTATGCAGTTTTGGTTCACGTCCCAAATCGTTGAGTCGGTAAAAAAAATGCGGTCAAAACATTTTACCACATTTTAGACATTAAAACAGACATTAGCAAACAGATTTACAAAGCTTAAATAATTCCTTGTTTCTGAAAAATTAAGTGATTTCTTAAACTTTGCTTCACATGGTTATTATCAGATTAAGACTAGATTATCTGGCTCTAAAAGGAATCTATTTTAAGCCTTTCTTGTGTATATTGGGGATCTCCCACAGCATGGCGTATGCGAATAAAAGGTTTGGTTCTCATGTACTTAATAGCATAGGAAATTTCTTGGATATCAGGCTACTTCCGAGTTCGTCAAAATTATTGCCTATTAATTTCAATATACTGAAATGCGCAAACGTTTTTTCCTTATTACAAGGCTTTCTCGGGTTGAATCTACTTATTAGATCAAAATAAAGAGAGCAAATTTATGCTCACCTACCAAGTCCAATTTCGTCATGACTTTTGCATGAATTCCTGGCTGTCAATATACAGAGCCCAATTTCATAAATCAGATGACTTCGATTACGGAAGGTCAAGATACTGGCATAGCCCTCAGTGATACAGCATACCACGACACGGCAACAATATCTGAATTAAAGCTACTGCTGCTGGTAACCGTTTATGCTCATATGTTTTTATATTTCTGAGCCTTATTCGGAACCAACGTTGTTTTTTCCAATACTCGATAAGAAAACTCACAATCTCAGTTCGCACATGTAGGTAATGTATGTGTTTGCCTGCTTTCCTAACGAGCACACGGAATATAAACCAAGTACCAAGATGCAAACAAACATTCCCGAGTAAATACTCACCGTTCTTCAGGGGGTATTTTACAAGAAGTTTTGTGGATCGCGGCCGGCTGTTGCCTTCTGTCGAAAGTTGGTCAAGCGAAAAGTTGCATAGACTGTAGATATCAACGCCCTGGCGCTGGCTTTTTGCTGTTGGGAAATAAATTGCGTGTTAGCAAACGTGACGTTCACTTTACTCAAACAATATAGACTTTATATTGGGCAGATATCTCCGGCTTTACGGAATTATAAAATATTTATTCAAAAATTCACAACCCAAATCGCAACTCGATAACAAAATACTTATGACGCTATATGCAACTTTTAAATGAAATGCAACTTAAACGGAATTCAGTTTTATATATAGACTAACTACAGTCGCCCAAAGTTGAATGTCGTCTCTTAATCCATCTTACGTTCAACACTTACCGCACACCCGCGAGTATAACCTTTCTTTCTCCACGTTCTGGTGAATTCATATATTACATTTGTGTACCTCTGTACCTACCTCACCCTCTCAGACATTTAAAACGACGCTTTTGAACCTTCCGAAAAGTAGAGATCATATCACTTTTAGCATAATCTGCAACTCAAATTATTTTCGTGATTCTGAAATCTTCTATAGGTGTGGCAGCAATGAAGCATTTGCTCGTCTTGTAGATCTCCTTTAAGAAATCCCGCCTTAGCTACAAACGGGGTCAGCAACGAGGCGAAAAATGGTATGCTTGATGAATGGTGTAAAAAGAACAGAGATAATCCAAGTGTGTACAAATAGGAGCCCTGTAAACGACTTCTTGTCCCCCGATACACAATATTATCACAGAGTTAGATATTAAAGGTAGTCATTTAAAAGAAGTACATTAAGATACAATTTTCTGAGGGTGGCCATAAAAACCTTTTAACATTAAAGAAAGACACAGGGACATATATAATATATGTCCACGCACAAAACTTCTTGCGGAAGACAATATTAGACATTTCAACAAATATCCGAAAATTCTCACTAAAGGTTTTATGGAGGATGCGCACAAGATGACATTCAAAAATATTTATTCGCATTTTGAATCCGACAAAAGTTGTCCAGTACCAGTGGATAGATAATGCCTTAAAGCTCATTTCGGCCCTATACTAGCATTGATTACTCGGAATAATTCAATGGTTCTGACGCATTTATATCTATTGCATAACTGAAGGCTATGTATATTGGTTAGCGCTTCCGAATTGGGAAGAAAGTTGTTTCCTGCGATGATACTAAGTCGTTTATGTTGGCAGATTTGTTAATTCTTGTGACCATGTATAAAACCGAAGTGTGGAATAACATTGGTTTGCATTGCTTTTCAAGATTTTTTGACGAATAATACTGTTAAATTAACATTGTCAAGGATGTAGCAACAATATGTCTAGCTGAAGTGCATAGAACACCTCCCCTGTTACTAAATCAAAAACATCCTCAGCAAAATACAAATGCATTTTTAAGCTTTGCCACCGATGTCTCACACAACAAAACTCGACTAAAATGCGAAGTATTTTAAATATTAATGCGTTGTATTACATATTCTGTATTGAAGCGTGTTGGTGTTGGGCCCCTCATTGCTAAACATTGATCGGCTTTGATAGATCTCCAAGCAAACGGCCCTTGGGTGGCTGCAATGGAATACAGATCATTAAGCAGTACACTCCGACTGCTGAACACAAGGTTTAGTACTTAACTAGTATAAAATCATAGAAAAAATTAAAAAGCCTTTCTATAGGCAAACAAATAGTTCACACGCAAACCAATAGATTCATGTTAATAGATTCGTAAATAAACCAACAGTATTGAGTAAATAGAGGGCACTGAGGTTTGCACTCCTAGAACAAACACGTTTACATCGGAAACGATGTTCTTACATTTCGATGTTTGTATGGACACTGCACTCCATCCACGGATGCAACATTTTCTTTAACTCATTATACTCCATTACGTACAGCAGGACTCAAGGCCAGGTGTATTGCCAAGGCAAGTGCGCTTGTATTGACACAACATCGAGTGCACGGGCACTCGGGAATGCTAGCAAGTGCACATGCACCCCTGCCTGTCTACCCCAATCCGATATAGCCAATCATCTTCAAGGCTGACTCCCACAGGACCGCATGTGACGGATGCCACGCCCACACGTCTTGGACGTGGGCCTCTCGGGTGCAGACGCATTATGTATTACCGACACAGGGGACATCCACAAAGGCCTTTTCTGCCTCATTAGGCGTCATCAGGTGGTGTAACCTCCACTCCAATGTAGCAGCGGAAATTGCCACCACACCCGACTTTCGAACTCGCGTCTCTCCGGCCAGAGGCGAACTCTCTGACCATTGAGCCACGGGTCCGCCGTGTTGTCGGTTTGTGATCGGGACTATATAGTAGTGGGCGAAACAAATTGGTGCACAGTTCCTTTAACCTATTCTCCATTACTTTTGTACGGAATACACTGTTCCCCCATCTGGCGCCTCGGTGCTCTTCTATCCACACAGAACCGGGTCTGAAGATTGCAGTGGCAATGATTTCCCCCATTAAGCTCACCTTCCGCGATAAACTTCACAAGAGTATGCATTTTATCCTGGTACACTAATGCGTCAGAAGCCTAAAGCGGCCGACTCAGTGCATTGATACTTATTTGATGTTCAAAAGAAACTAAAATATGCTGCGCTCTTCGACAGCCTTCGTCAGCAGAAAATGAGCAAAGCAGACACAACTTGTTAATTCTTAGAAGCGGTTATAACTTACCAAAAGAGAACTTGGTGAGCATACTTTTACTTTCGATAAATTCTCTTCAAGCCTGTACATTTATATGGTAATTAAATAAATAAACTCTGCTGGTTGGTGGAACGATGTGATGTTGTTGTAACGGCCGGATGGGGGGGGAGGATCGAGGCCAAAATGTCAGTGTCTAGGCGGACCGGCGGTCAAGATAGGCGATAAGGTGCGCTCGGTTGAATTAGGGACTTGTCCGTCTCTGGCGGGGGGACCGGTTCCGAGGCTGGTGATAAGCCCTGTGTGGTTGTGTTATCGACTTCCGCCCATGGCAACTGTGGTTATAACTTACCCAAAGTGGAGAGAGCGATAAACTTCGGTCCATATTCAAGTAAAGCAAGAAGGTCTTATTTTGATGGTTTTTTGCAAACTCCATTGTGTGAAATTTGTTTAAGTGGACGGTAGTACGATTATGCTCGAGTCTTGGTTTTCTGGCTCGCGGTTGATTACTAAGTGCAGTGACCACGCAGCTTCATATTCTGTGCTGAGGTATTATCTATGCAGAGTAACCAGCCACGTGGAAGAATAAGGGCAGCCGAAGGTTCCTGTGACAGCGGCCCACACTGCTGAGTCATCATCACGCCAGGAATCTAGAATGTTGATGAATTTTCGAATATTTACAAATCGGACGCGGACTACCGAGGGATCACCGCATCATGTACGATCGCCAGCGATGAATGTGGGATCTGCTACATGGATTAGCTTAGTATTGCAATTGCGACATATGAAAACTGCGTTCCCGGTTCCATTATCACCCCGTATCCGTGACTGTTTCTGATGGTGAATAAGTACGATAATCCGGTACACCAGGCTAATGAACTTAATGTTTCAACGATCGAATAGTCTTCTTCTGGACATTTTCTGTTAGTTGGCTTTCCCTATATCGTCTACTAGTTACTTTTATCGGAAACCATAGAAAATAAAAAGTTTCTGCTGCACCGAAGAGAAAGATAATTGCAATCCGAGTTTAATATTTATATAAAACTATAGATATGAGAACAAAGTAGATTGAAACGATCTCCAAATGGTGCCAGACCTGAGGCTTGAATCCGCGACCTTTTGATCAGAAGTCTAACGCTCTAGCTTCGTGTGAGGTACCACTTGGCGTTGGGTATGACTGGCTGATGGCGGCTAATTAGCCTGAAATGGTTCATCTAATCTCTCTAGCCCCTGTAAGCTACTAGCGGGGCTGGAGAATGAACCCCAAGGCAAAGTGGGAGGGGTGAGTTCCGTTAGAGACCGGTGAACGTTAATCAACGAATGTCAAGGAGCCACACTGCCGAATCAGCATCCCGATAAGGATCGATACAAGTGATGAAAGTTTGACGGGCAACGAATCGGATAAGAACTAAGGAGCAATCATCGTGCCATGTACGATCACCAGCGATGAATGTGGGATCTGCTTATTGAAGTAGACATGTGGATGTACTGCAATTGCGTCCTATAAATACTGCATCCCCGGTGCCCTCATCTGTGGCTGCCTCTGGCGATGATTTCGGGTGCGACTTTGAAATATCAGGTCAATAGCCGCCATTTTCCAGCGAACATGCCGTCTTTTCCTGAACTGCTTCCTAGAAGTCGCCTGTTCGCTTCTATCAAGAACCTTGACCGTTCCGCGTGAGTGATGGCGAACCTGAGCCCAGGGAAAAAGATCTAGTGCACTTTTCCAGGCCCATCAAATTTGCCGACGTGATCTCTTTGTGGATCATTATAAAATTTAAGTTAAAAGACAGTACGCTGCAGGAATTAATTATACACCTCTTCATAATATAAGAGTGAAAACTAGGTTGTCTCCACGTACCAGCCTGGTTGAAGCGACTTTCCACCGAGAATGAACCAGTCAGGGAGGATTTCACTGGCATCTCTCAGACAGGAGAATTCATAAAAGGAGTTTTCAGCGAGAATATTTCTGAAGCCGACAGTTCTTTCACCAATCGTCATTATTTTGAATTCCTTTTTGCTATAGACATTGAACTGGTTGGCTTTCGACATGTGATCCCCGAGATTATCGGTTGGCGGTTCCAGCAGACGCCATGAGCCTCTGTATGAGGATCCAATTTCACAGGAGCCTTGCAGAACTGAACCTGTCCGGGAAAACGCAAACAGATTAATGGAAGACCATGACAAGCATATTTTATAAACTGTATAGACCATTCGTTGATTAACTTTCACCGATCGCTTACAGATCTCCCTCGCCCAGCTCTGCCTTGAGGCTCGCTCACTAACCCTGATTGCAGACACGAAACAGCTAGTAATTTAGGTCCGTGAAAATTGCCGGCAACGACTGGAGAATTTGGCATGGCCAGTTCTCGCTCACTAGCCGTCATCAGTCGATAACACCCAACCCCAAATGATGCTCCACCCGATGCTCAAATCTATGACTATTTAATCGGAACTCCAGCGCTCTAACCATTGACTCACAGTTGGTTACACAGTGCATTATATTCCATGTCATTTAACAGGGATTTTAAACATTTCGACTCTCTTTGAAAGCTTCCTGTATCCAATGAATATTCAAAATATCTCTAGAGCTATAACTAAACCAAAGAGCTGAATCATTTGGCCTCACATAATTTCACTACCACAGATTCGGCTGTCAGTGAGTTTACGCCTTTTATGCGGCAATGGCGGGATAAGTGGTAACAGAAAGCTACGACAGATCGACCTTCGAATCCGACGATGTAATCAAACGCAGTGACTTGCATGTGCGTTAGTTTGAAGCGTTAGTAGACTTTTGATGCATCTATCGCTTTCTCTCTTCCTTCACTCGCCTGTGCCGGGTGTCAAGATGACCGGGGGCGGGGTCGGACGCGTGTAAAACAGAAAGTTAAACTAAAGTGTGGGCGTGAATCAATAAACGTCATATGAGAGCGGTTCAATGGCCGCTTAATCAGTTGATTGGCCGATAACAGTTTGTGGGTGCTTGTGACTGGTTATCGCCAGAAGTGGATGACGCTTAACCTTCTGACATGTCCTTTTCTGATTTCTTCCTCCGTATAGCTGCGGTCCCTGTGGTTCAGTTTCTTAAGGATGATCTCAATGGCAAAACCCAGATTTTTAACAAGATTCGTTTTCATATTTTGTTATACTTTTCACTGAAAATAAATACGTTTGTTGGCTTGGAGCTTCTAAGGCAAAATTCTGCCGCGATCGCTCAGGAGATTTAATTTTTGATTACCAAATAGAAAGTCTTTGTTATGCAAAATGTAACCAATCTGAAAGCATTTTAATTAAATAGGTTTCCTTTGATAAAACAGAGTACCAATTTTCTTCGTGCACTTTTTGCGAATTAAGTCCAAATTTACCGAATGGAATTCTACACAGACTATCCACCTCTTTCAAATGCATTCACATCCCGTATCTTAGGAATTGTGAGGCTACGCAAACCTTACTATTGAAATAGCTCATGTGTCCAGAATGGCAACTTCTTGGTCGCACATTGTACAATTTAATACATAAATAATTAATTGGAAAGAGGGCGCCATAACTTGAGGGTGTGGCTTCTATAATTTCCTCCGGAAATGCCTTATCCCCTTTCTCGTCTTTGTGCCTGACTGTTGCCGCCGTACATCACGACGCTTGCTCCCAAATTCGTAGTATACGACGGCACTCAAATATGGCAAATATTAAGTAGTCAGTGTGCGTAACTAGTCGTGAAAAGCATAATTTTGAGTTTTATTCGTTTGTTTTTTTAATACTTATTGACTGTAAACAACTTGAAGGCAATAAGGTTGCAGGCACGTTATACGCAGAAACTCATGAGTATGTGAATTTAAGAAAATACTTAGGGGCAATTATAATATTGATTGAAAATGGACATAGCTCATATTTAAGTAATACAAAGTAGATCGTCGGCTTTTATGTAGAAATCTTCCTAGTCATTAATGCAAATTATGCTCGGAAATGTGGCCACAAAAATAGTCATTCTTATTTTATTGATTTCTTGCGATCACAAAATATCATTGGTATAGCCTAGAAAAAGTAAGTGAAGACCATATTTCTTATAATTAGCCTCTGGGAAGCTGCGTCCTTTACGAATAGTTCACGTAAGGCAACGAAACAGTTCGTTTCGTTAAAGACTTATTAACTTGAGGATTCTTAGGATGTTTAAAGATTAGGTCAGTAGTCTACTATCAGCAGATTTATCAGCGATGCGCAAAAGGTATACGATTTTGACAGTTTAACCGTTAACTTCGAAGATGTCCACCATGTGCTTCAAAACAGGTTGAAAGCAGGCGCGTGAATTAATTATAAGTGAAAGCAGATTTCCACTGCATTTATCATATTCTCTTGTCCCATACTTGCCCGTACCTAATGTCAAAAGAGAGAGTTAAGAAGGTCAGAGATGAGAGGAGATGCAGGTGGTCGGCACGGCACAATCCGCGCTCAAACGTATA
>UYRU01043195.1:6417-20887 GCA_900617775.1 Dibothriocephalus latus | reverse complement strand
ATGTTGGATATATTATGTACACAAGAGACTATTCTGACTGCTCACACGCATACGTTAAAAATGTGTATATGTATATATTTTACTCACTGTTTATAGGGATATATTTTATGCTGGATATTTCATGCATACTGTTTTCAGTAAGGTCTTCAAATGCATTGCCTACTACCCTAAATATACTAAACTATACTGAGTTATATACAGCAACACCGTTTCAGGCTTACTTTCGTGTACAAGATACAATTGTCGCCAGTTATAAAGAGCAAGGTTAATAAGCCCAGGTGCTTACTAAACCTAATTTGGTCTGGGCCCGACGTGGGCTTAAAAACCAGCGGCTATTCTAATACTACTATGCCTGAGATGCTTCAGCTATCAATTGAATCAGTCCTTATTTAACTGCTCGCATCATGAGCACTTAAGTTTCGCTAATAGCCACGCATCTACTTTCTACAGTCCCGCGCACGGGGACCAAAAGTCCCTGACATTTTAAACCAGGGTGTCCTACACAGTCAACTCCGGCAAAAAATAAGGACGAGGTCAATTTCATATTCCCTTATGTAAGTTGATTATGAAGCAAATTGTTCTCCCATTAGACAAAAGACATTCCCTAGAACCTCCGGATGAACGTAGATACTGCAATAGGTCAAAAGTTAATTTGAAAACGGCAGGTGGCACCATATGGCCTAAAGGCATCGTAGAATTTTAGCTATTACTTAACAATGTTGCCTTGCCCAATAAGGTGCCACAGCATGGTGGATAAATTCGAAATAGTGGAAATCAAGAAGGCCCCTGATGTGCTTTGGGTCTGGAACATGTAGCTACTTGGAAGAGCAGAATCACACATTTACATTTGAGGGAATATGTCTAGACGTTCTCTGCAGACCAATGTCGTAGGTAATCTATAGGCGGCAAACTTTACGACAAAAAAGCATTACGTAACTTGTGCTCTTATTTAGTAACGTTTTATGTAACCTATAAACTAATCACTTTACTTTATACAGATGGCGATTGCATACTGGGTATCGACTTCTTAAAAAGCACACAGAGGATGAGTAAGCATGATACTAGAATTATCACTTTAGCAAAGGCCCGTACGTCTATCAGCAATATCCTCGCCATCGCAGTCCAAACCATGTAGAAATGGACACAGGCTAATGGATAGAGTTGAGCGATTTAAAAATTAAGCAAGCGCTACTGTGCTCAGGGCCCAAGCATGTACTTATTCCGAGTAGTTGAAGCCTAGATTAAAAATATCAAGACGTTATTAGAACCAATGATTGCTTTAATCCAAATTTATTCTAGCAAATGGTAGCGTAAGTGTTAGTGTCCTGTTTAATATCGACACTCGGTTCATATCCCCTCAATCTCGGCAAGAAGTCTGGCAGTAATAGTGCTGGCACCAACGCCGCCATTTTTCAGCGATGAGGCTGATTAAGCCAACCCTGGGGCTCATATCCCCATGGTTTAGACAAGGAGTGGACTCTGGGTTTTTATTATTTCGGGTGTCCTGAGCACAGCAGCATTTGCCTTGGTTTCCGCACTCTCAATTCTATCCATCGAGCTGTGAACGTTTCTGCTAGGTACGAATTAAGATACTGCTGCTCTAGGTACATGCCTATGTTAAAGTGCTAATTTCTAGTTATCGTTCTTACTAAGGCCAGTAGATTGTATGACGTAAATACTGCCTGTGTGCGCTTTTCCAATGGTCGCACCCAGTATGCACTCCCTGACCATGTGACGTGAAAGTGACTAGCATTTCGATAGTAATAGCACAGGTTCTGCCATGACATTTGCTGTCAGTAGATTACATTTAGGCCTACAACAATACCAGTTAGGTATAATAGGACATCCTAAGTCAGTGCAACAGGAATTGGGCAATTTTAGTGATGCTGGTAGAATTAATAATAGTGCTGATACTAGCACAACTAAAGATGATTTTAGTAAGCTCAAGTTTAAGCAAAGGTATGTATGTAATAAAAGGTGAAGATATATCATGCAGTTAGGTCGAAACAAAGTGGTATGTGCTATTTTTAGGATACTTCTGTAAGAAGTGTTGTGCCTATGCTAAAAGTGCTAGTTATAGTAATCATACTTGCTAAAAACAGTAAGTGGCAAGCTGCAGTGTGGCCTGTACGTGCATTTAGACATTTTCAGCATACTTAACTGTCGTAGCCAAGATGGGAATTTTAGAAAGGCGAAGGTTTAAAGAAATGTGCATTTGATAGTAGCTTAAGATTAACCATTCAGTTTGGTTATAACAAAGTGGTATTTGCTAAGCAAACCTAACTAACAGACTGGACTGCGTAAACTAAGATGTATATTTTTGTCTTAATTGAGTGATGATGTTACAGTCAGCAAATTTACTGCTGTGGTTAGGAAAACCAGGTGATAATATAATAATTAAAAGAACAAGCATACCCGCGTCCCAGGCCTCATCCGGGCTGATATGTAAGACATCCGTCGTGAGTTCACGTCCGGGAGTCAGGTACGACTGTCAATAAGTGCTTGTACCAGTACTGCTTACGCGCAGCTACATTGTTAGCTAGCAGTAGTAGAATTATAAAAGAAAAAGAAGAAGAAGGAGGAGAAGAAGAAGAAGCGATAACTGGAAAAAGAGCTTTATTGTCCGGACGTTTCGGATTCTGTCGGGAATCTTTAGTCCTAGGTAATCCTAAAAAAGTCTGAAACATGCGCAGACTGCTTATCTGCGCATGCCGATGGTGAAAGATCGGAGAGCGGTTGGCGGTAACTACAGTATGGCGAGTGTTTCAAGCAACTTGCCTAGGTTTGCAAATGTTTGAGTATTTCTCCCATATCAGCGAGAACGCATTTAAGAAAACTTACAAGTAATAATAAACAGCATTAGGCATATTAAGTACATAAAAGAACTATAAGAATTACTATGTGTTTATTAAAAGAAATAAAATTTTCTCGATAATACCCCGGTTCTGGAGACGTGAAAAAAATAGCTTTAAATAAGAACAATAAATTTAAATATTTTGCTAAGTATAAAACTTGAAGCAATTACTTTACTAATATAAAAAGTGCGTGTCTTTAGTAAAAATATTTTGTACATATGGTAATTAGTGGATTACTATTAATCGAATATCGTGGAATAAAGTCTCCTTCTTCTCGCTCGTTTTCAGTGTCTTCATTGATAAGTTGATAAATTGCGCTTTTGTTCCAAACTAACATCAACACCTTCAAAATAAGATATATCTAAACATCATTTACTGAAAAACGAGCTTTTTTATATTAGTTCTTATTAAGGTGGTAAATCAGGTCATATGAGGAAATGATTCAAAACATCAAACCGCGATGTCGAGCATAAAAATATATGCTGGATACTAAGCAAATTGTTATTCCTAAGATTCATGAAAAACAGTTTTCACAAAAGGTTTCCTCTTTAAAAAGTGTTTTTTATGGATATTTAGCTGTCGAACTTCTGCGTATGTAAACAGGGAATTTGGAGACTTTTGACGATGTCATTGAGTTACCTGAAGGAAAACTATTCAATTTGACTGGAGATGAAAGAAAAAACAATTTTTCATGCAAACTTATTCCTGCACTTAATGACAAAAAACTTAACAGAATGGCAAAATGTGATTTTTAAAACTTAAATTGCTACTTTTTTTCTGAAAAAGTGCGATCCATTAAAGTTGGCTTCACTTCCATTTTATCAACTTCGCACAAAATTTTTCAGTTCTGAAAGGGAGTAGTATTCCACTTTTGTTACATATTCTGGAATCCTTCCACAGCACAAGTCATATTAGTAAAATGTTTGATTTTTTCACACCTTATAGCATAGGAAATTTGTTCGATATTAACTTACTCCTGATTTTTCCAAAATTGGTGCCTATTTCGTTTCATAACTTTAACTAAGATGGCAGTTTTCCAAATTAATGCATTTCTAATTATCAAATCCACTCAGTTTGTCAAAGTAACCTGTTTAACTTTATGCCAAACTACCAAGATAAATTTTGTCATAAAAGCTATTTGCAGGACTTGCAGTGCTGTACGTGCACTATCTATTTAACCTATCATCCGTAGTCATTCACTGTCAGCGTACTTATCTGTTAATGTACATGGTTGACTTCCACGCAATCCATGGTCGAACTGTCATCAGCAAATTTCTCAGAGTCAAATTAGCTGTTATCGATCACAAGAGGTTACCGATTACTTATATGACACAAATTCATATCGCAAACCCACATTTCTTTGCGTTTATCTCCAGCAGCCCATTTATACGGAGATTTGTTCAGTAATTTTGACAGTATCGAAAGGATGATAATAAAGGAATTGCGTGGTTTGATTCTACAGTCGATAGTTTATACCTTTATTCCGCTATTTTCCAATATTTTGGTGAACTGAAGATAAACCTGACACGCATTGAAGCACGTAAAATGCAGTGTTACCCATAGGCACATCCGCCGACGATTTTCCCTGATATTGACTGCTACAGTTTTATGCCATCATGTATCAGTGTGATATCCCGGGTTTATCTTTTTTGTTTACGCATTTTTATCTGCCTTTAAACGTGAGTATTTTACTGCATATTTTGCAATGAAAATTTCAAAAATAACCATATTTTCCTTAACCTTTGCTCGATATTGAATGCACGGGCAATAGATTGATATATTTTGGGCTCAAAAGTGACTCAAATGCATTGAATTATTTAGAAGTGTTCAGAATAAAGGAACGTATTGTGCTGTAGCAAGAAGATATGAATATGTTGTTTAATTAAAAATGGACCAAAATATTTAAAATAAGCAATTGTCACTTTGCAATTTACAGCACATTCGTTTTATTCCGACCTACTTGTAAATGTAGGTTTTACCATTGGCATAGCGGCTGCTATATATGAGTGAGCCAATATTCCATTGTGAACTAAAAGCAGTTTTTTTATACAAACAGCCACTCTTCCAATAAAATATTCTTGTTAATATACAACAAAAAGTTGGTTTACTATTAAGGGAAATAAATCTGCTACAGTTTTGGTAAGTCACTGAGCCGCATTTCTACATGTAATCTTACCAACTTCTTACTTAGTTGATATCCGAACCGGTGAAATCAAGCACAAGTCTGGTTATCTAAGTCAATTTTAAATCAACGAATTCACGAACCGCAAAAAAAATTGACAATACTGGAAAACTCGTCTCAACTTACATATTGAAACTTCGGACCGTTGTTGGCACTTTATATCGCACGAAATATAAAAGCATATGTATCCACAAATCTCATGACTGGTCTATTTTCGAACACAATTCACCTTTTATGAATTTATTCGTTTTATAAAGTAACACTCCCTCTTGATTAAATACTTAAATTTATTAAGCTACCCTGATTTGTCCCATTTCCGTTAATCTCCGTATTTGTAATGAATGCAATTTAAATAAATAAAGGATAATGAGGTAAGGTAATGTCTTGTTTTTTTAGGATGCTTGTTTTACCGCTGTAAGAGTTTGGGAGACGCAGCGTGAGCTATTTTGCGTGCCAATGGTTTTCTTGTCAAAATATTCACGGTTCGTTTGATCTACGTGCGGTATGTATTTTTAAATTCGCTTTTGTCAGCCAATGGGAACGGTTAACATTTTCATACGCGATTACGTAACTTACGTTTTACATCGCATAGCGTTAAACAGGGATAAAATCAACATAATCCAGTGTACGTAAAATTGTTGCTTATATGAAATTCAGCAAAGACATTTCAGACTGCTTTGTGAATTCCAGCACAATTTCACGTACAGAATAAGATATTGAACACAATTTAACCTTAAATACTGTTTTGTAAAGTAATTGACGCCCACGTATTATTAAAATTTTTGTTCCAAATATTTGTTTTTTATTCACTCATATAAGATGCGGGGTCAGTAGTAAAAGGCTGAAAATCGTAAGTTGATTTTATTGAGTACTACTATTTGACGGAATCAAAATAGGCGTTTGACGATCGAAAACGGTGAAATTCGCACCTACGGCCCATATTTATTGCAACACGTAAACATTGTTACACTTTCGCGCACAGAAACGAGTGTTGACCGTATCTTGTTGCAAAAAGATGCCAAAACAAATTTGCGTATATTTGGAGCATGAAAGTGGAATATCGCATGCTCCTGTAATAAAAAACACTGTCCCTCTCTTGAAATGCCACTTATAATGACGCACGACCATGCCCTAGGGAATATATATATTTCCTCATGCTAGCAACGTTTTCGAAAGAAAGGCACTGGTGCCAACAGCTAAATCCAAACTCTGTCGCAGAACACAAAGTTCTGTCTACAAATCGGAATAATTTTATGTTATGTACATTGGCAGATGAGTTCGGCCAATTTACCAAATCAAATAGGTAATGTTATTGATAATTTTGTATGAAACTTTTACAGAAGTCGGCAGAAGATTGTAAAGAGACTTACAAAATTGAAACAGCCCGGCTAAAAACGAATCAGTAGTAGTTGTTCTTATAACTTATGTTCTTGCGTTATGGCACAGTTGAATTGCACAGTTAAATCAATAATGGGGTCAATATTTGACATTTTTTAGGATATGGTATCTCACCCATGGCAAAATGCCAGCATGAGATTATATTAGAGGATTTAGAATCGGATTACTCGTCCTGGTAGAAAAAAAAGATTTTTAACGAAAGCTACGCCTTTCCTTTTCATCCATTTCTATTGTAATCTCCTCACCAGTGCTGATAAATATGAAAAATTGGTTAAAATTAAGCCCACAATTATCAAACTTATGCTTTCGATATTGGTGAGTAAATCTGTATGGCATATTAGCTGTAGAAAGCTGGACAAGATTGTATGCATTCGATGAAACTTTCCGGTTAGAGGGACGCCGCACCCAAAAGTGCCTTAGAAATACCACTTTTTAAAAATTAGCACAAAATATAGCGTCATGACCAGATCAGATGTTTTATTGTCAAGATTTCACTGGCCGTTCCATGCCTTGATGTTAGGCTGACATTAACCTTGATGTTAACGCGATTTAAATGTTACTGCATTGTGAGGCCGGTCGTTTGGGAATGGCGGAATATGCAAATGTCAAGTGGCGTCCGACATGAAAAGATTAGGCACACGGCCTAGCACTTAATTAATAATGCTTTCACAAGTCGAGGAAATTGCAGGAAAATAAGAGATATTTCATCCTGGAAAATTGCATTCGCAACAAAAAACTGTGTGTTCTGAGATAAATTTTTAGCTGCCAGAACAAAATATTTAAGAAGAACATGCGCGATACCGCACATTGTTGACCATATCAAAAGAATGCCACGGAGACTTGTAATTCTGTCGTATAGACGGCAAGTAATTCTCAAACAATTCAAATATTTGCAGCTTTTTCGCAAAATATGTGGTGATAACAAGGACATAGAAATTGTGTTTGTTCTACAAAAAGCACACGACTCTTACCTTCCGATAATGTAGGGAATGCAACACATATGGTGTGATGTGGTGTCAGAAAATTAATTGTGCATTAACACATCATACAAAAGCGACCACTTTATACTTATACCGTCTAATTGTCCATCGTGATTGCACAGCACATTAGCGACGAAATAAAACGTAAGAAGAACGTTAAAAAATCAATTTTCATAGTGCAACCTAGCCAGACGTACAGTAGGCAGTAAAACTGCTGAAATGTAGACAATTTTACAATAAAATCCCTGGGACGTTAAGACATCTCAGAATTCTTTATGTTTAAAAGTAGACATCCTAATAGGAAAGAATACGTATTGTAGTTCATCAAGTAATATTATGTGGTTAAGTAAAACTAGTTGTTTTCCAAACAAAGATATATAAAACAAAATCACGACTATTAAGAAACGTTGCGTTTTAAATATAGGAATGGAATTTTCGTGCAAAAAAAACAAGTGAATATTGTTGCACAGGTAGCACTACCTTTACAAATAGTGTGTTGACCGCCCTTTTGTATAGGTATGCTTCCACTTTGCGCGCAGTATAACGTATCGTATATTGCGTAATCTGAGCAGCAATGGAACGCCGGAAGCAAATGGCACACAGGAATATCGAGTTGTTAAATTATTTCTATCCTACTGGTGATACGTGGGACTAATTTAAGCAGATTTTAAGTTGGTTTTGCCGATGTGGATGTCACAGAATTAAAGCATTGCCGAAGTTTGCATGTGGACATGCCGGTCAGTGTTTAATGAATTCAAATGTATGTGCAAGGTGCAATCATAAACAAATTATCTTTTGTTTATTGAAAAAAATTCCTTTCGGTGCACTAATGTGTAATTATTTCGCGCGTTCGGATGCGACGACCTTCAGAATGTTCCTGAAACTTTGCTAAGCATTTTACGCATTCTAGTGTTCTTAAAACATAACTTGATTTCCCATTTTGTGTTAACTGTGCATAAAAATATTAAAAATAGGATTTTCTTAAAATCGTTTTTTTCTAAATAACGCATTGTTAAACGCCCTCCTATGCAAAAGTCTGTTTGTGACAGGGTTTTAGAATCATACAAACATGAAGCCTTACAGAGACAAATACTGACATTTCTTGATATTTAATGCACACCAAACTAAGGTGAATAGTTTCGGCGCAGTAAAACAACGTGCGTTCGTATAAGTTTATAACTCACCTTTATGGCAAAAAAACGTAACAACTTTGTATGATCGTGTATTAAGAGGATTTTGAATAGCACGTTCTGAAAGTAATGTACTATCTCATGCGTAGTCTTATTAGAAGAATAACATGTGATCACTGAAATAAGATTTTTTATTTTCCACACTTTACAGATTCTGTCAAGAATCTTTAATCTCAGTTAGAGGTAGAATAATGCGAAACGTACAAAGCTTATGCAATATTTAAAGTTCGTAGCGGCCCTCTGCAGGGCTTCTTTTATTATATTAAACTTACCCCAAATTCGTTAAAGAAAAGCAAAATATTATGTTATGGGAATGGATATTGCAAAGTTTATGATGTTTATTAATGTCGTTTAATATTACAACACGCTTCAACTGTAAACTTTTCCGCAGCACTTAATAGCGTAGGTGATTCATTGAATATTAATTAAAGTTGCATTTGCGCCAATTCTGCCAATATTTTTCCCAGTATACTAATTTGAATGGAACTCATTTCTATTAAAGAATATTTGGCGACTCAAGTCCACGCAACGCAGCCACATATTCATAGTCATACGCTTAAGCGTTGCACTTTAAATGACTTTATTTAGGAATATTGAATACGCAAGATACTCTAGTGCTTTTTTAATTGCACCTACAAAAACAACTCCACAACTAAACCCGGCGTCTGCATCGACATCTTATTTGTTAGCTGAATTCCTGTCATAGCTGCAAGATTCACCGAAATAGGCTGTATAGCCATTGTACGCATTTCTAACTGTGCAACGTTCTGTTGGGTAATATCACTATCCAAGCACGCATAATACATAATTTATATGAATTCAAATGAATAAATATAGCGTCCTGAGTGCTTGAGTTTATGTGAAGCGACAAAAATTGTGTCACACAAAGCTATATGTCACTTTACTGCAGGTTTGATGTGTAAAACCTCAAATCAAACTAGGTAAAAAGGGTTCGATGGTTGCTAAAAGAGATCAAGGTACCCTGAGTACCGTGAGTAGTTTATCTTAGTTTGTTCGATATACAAAATTTGGATAAGGATGCAAAATCATTTTAAGTTTTTTTTTGACCAGTATTGGAAACGTCGACTTTTTTATGTTTACATGATTTTATTTATTAGGCCGAACGTTATTTGCATAAATAGTTTTGGTGGTACATTAGAACAACTCATTGAAAGGCATTCAAGAAGTCACACTGTTCCTGATATCCGTCTTCGTCGGCTGACGTATCTAACTTACACATCACACAGAATTGTTCAATTTTAGACACATAACCCGCAAATCGGATGTGCAAATTGCCCTTGCAGACGGAAAAAAAAGTTATTTTATTTAAAGGTAATTATCTAGTCCGACGAATTTCTAGAAAGCCATTAATTATACCTGCTGCTGTCGACTATGAGCCTAGAGTCCAAATTATGGTATTCTGAAAAGCCCCTAGGCGTTCAAAGCAAGGCCGGCAAGGGGCGATTCACAAACATCATCCCAAACTACAACTGAATACAAGCATATATTTAGCTATTCTGTAAAGTTTTTTTTTCAGAAAATACAGTAACAAAAATTTTTTTTGCTAGAAAATTTTCTTTTACCGCACAGCCAGCCGTGCGCGTAAACAAAGTTTATATGTGTTAGGTCGAAGACAGCCTTAAGAATGCCTTATTGAATGTAAGTCATATAGAAATATAGTTTTGTAAACAACAGGTTCCTCCTAAGCGTTTGTATAAAAACGGAACAGATAGAAGAATAGTAAGTATTTCAAAAAATTAATCAAATATGCGGCCTGTATTTTGCATTCGTGAGTTCATTACGAATCGTAGAATAAATCTCCTTAAGCTACAAATAATCCGTTATAAAGAAAAAGGTACATTCTTTCATCCCCGGTCAAATTTAATCGTTTTTCTTTAGATAAATTAAGGAAATTGCCGAAAGCCTGCAATTTCACTGTGAAATTTTCTTGGAAAAGTTAATATTCGCAAAAGTTCGTCAGCTAAATTTCCAATAAAAGCATATTTTAAAGAGGGAACCTATTATGGAAACTTTTTTATTAATCTTAGGAATAATAATATGCGTGGTAGCTAGCAGGCACAATCTATGCTCTAAAATGTGGCTTGCTTTTTTGAACCATTTCTAAATTTGACCAACATGTGATTGGAAATAATATCTGAAAACTCGTTTCTTCGGTAAATACTGCTAAGTTCTATCGTATTTTAAAGGGTTTGATGTTAACGTCGAACAAACGGACAATAAGTAAACCTGTGAATAAATACACGTAAATTGACCAAAATTGAGAGAAACTGTATTCCACTATATTAAATAAATAGGTTAAGGCCTATTACCATATGAACAAAATATTTGACCTATAGACAAGTTATTTTTGTATAGAGAAATTGGTTGCTTGAATTTTTATACTTAATACACAATTTAAATTTATTTTTCTAATTTATAGCTATTTGTTAAGTCTCCACAAACTGAGAATTATCGAGAAAATTTCATTTTTCTTAAAAAACACTTAGTACTTCTTATAGTTCTTTTAAGTACTTAATATGCCTAATGTTTCTCATTATCAGTTTTTGCAAATGCGTTCCCGCTGGTATGGGAGATATAATCAAACATTAACAAATTTAGGAAATTTGCTGGCAGCACTCGCAGAACTGCATATCTGCACTTCATTTAAAATTATGGCGGTGTGCATTAATCAAGTGCCATAATACAAAGACAAATTCTTTTTTTTGCTTATTATCACGAACTATGAAACATATTTTGTTGACTTGGCCGTTTATTTTTACAAGTATATCCTTATCCGAAATTAAACCAATATCTGGCCATGTGTCATATTAATTCGCTAAATCGAAAACCAAGATTAAAAAGCTTTGCAACCCCCAAATGTTTTTCACCCTGCTAAAATTGTCCGGCATTTTTAAAACAAAATGGCAAAAATGCAAAACCATTTATAGTGATCCGCTTTCGTGAATACCTAATAATTTTGGTACATAAGTTTCATTAATACGTTTAACATAATACTCATCAAATTGCGTTCCATTTCATTAATGAAAAATGGAAAATTTGCGACGGCCCAGCTTAAAGTGCATTTAAGTAAACATTGCTGAGTTTTTCAAACTGCACGTAGAAGTTTACGCGGTGTCTTACCACGTCATTCAAATATTGCGAGATGTACTGTGGGTTAAATAGGTGGTATCGTTTGAAATATTTTGAGCTGCTGCCAGAATATTTAAGCCGCTTGAACTCTTATTAGCAGTGCACGCCTTCAAATTACCCATTTTGAACAAATGCGCTGTTATGCTTGTTACCCAACACAGAGGTAAAATAGGCTTATATATTATGCAAAGAAAATAAGTCATTTGTGGAACCAGCGGAAACATTTGTTTTGTTCGCCGCACGCAAAAACTATAATCCTCTTCTTCATGAACGAGAAACTACCATATATCTTAGCCTTGAGCCAAAAAATAATCTAACTGAAACCAAGACAATGTAGATCTTATCTCTAAATTAAATTTATATCTCACTGCGCATGTTGCTGCCCGAAGCTCACGTCCGAAGCTCTGCTTCCGCTTTTTGTCTGTGGCAGCTATTTATCAAATGCGAACGTTGTTCAAAAGACCCGTCGATTTGCGCACCTATCTCAAACTTTTTGAAAGTGGATTGGTGGAATTATTCTAACTTGAGTGTTTGTTTTCAATGCGAACATTAAAGCGTGCAAAATATGCTGCTTTTATTCATTTTATTTATAAATTATTTCGTCATTTTCAAAAACAAAATAATGTCAAGTGGGTATGAACAGGTTATTACTATAATTGCAGAAAGAAAACCATGGAAATTTCAATATCAGTCAATCTAAATATCAGTGCGCATTCGTTGCCTTTTTGAACGCAGGAGCCTCATGTATATTTAATCACATGCTTTTTTTAAAACGAGCTTCTCAGCAGTTATACAAACTTACCATCAAAGATTGTTCAGCATTCCATGCTTTATAACAAGTTTATATTATGAATGTCAATTTGTAACCACTTGTTATTGTACAACGAAAATGCATACATTTTTGCATGACAGGAAACATCTGGAATATTTTTACTGATATGTTGCAGTTGTGATCAAAACCTTTAAGTTGGCGAAAATGCGGTTCCGTTTTTGAACATAACTGACCCAGAAGAATAACGGTAAGGAAGAAGGATGATAACACACATAATATGGCTCTTTCAGAAGGACCAATCTCAAAGTCAAGTTTGCAAGGCCTCAATTATGACAAAAAGTGACAGTCAAATTAATCGTGTTCATCTGGTCCATAGGCAATTGACAAGTGCGTAGATCGTGCTCTTAAAATGTTGCCTGGACAAAATTATCGGCAACGGGGGGAGCAGGCGAAATGTCCAAGTCATCGTCACATAACGTGTTCACCACGGCAACCAAATCACCACAATTAACGACTGTGATACAGACCTAGAAGCAAACACAGCAACAACAACAACGACCCCCAACGATGAACGTGAGTACTGCCAAATATAGAAGGCAAGCCCGCCTGGCAACCATGTCATATGTGCCCTTAATTGATCATTAATGCGACCGGCTTTGAGGATATGTTGGATAAAATCTGAAACTTCAGGCTCATACATATCCTTTTTCAGTATTTTTTGCTCCTTTGTCTCTAGGTAGCATCTTTAATTATACAACTAAGTTATAAACAATTGCTTTTTTAAGCATATCCAAACAGTTAAATCTGATGCTAAATCAAAAGGCGTCATTTTATTTCCATTTTCATAAAACGTCAGGTTTTGAATTTTCCCTTTGCTGGAAGATGGGTCCACATTCAATGTGTCATTTATGACACAAAATTCTTAGGGGGTCCAAAATATATCGCAGTTAACGAAAAATGGCAGACATTTCATATGAAAAAGCAAATTATCAGGTATTGATAGAAGTCTTCTACAGCTGCCGTAATCCATGAGCGTATACAAATATAAAATTATTGTCAAAACTTAATATGCTGAATTACATGTAATGTTATTTACACTTAAGATCTGGTTTGTGATTTCAAAGATAAGACTTTTAAAAAGTACTAGATTTATAGAAAATTCCACTAGGTATCTAAATATTCCCCTTTGTTCGTAACATAAACATTACGAAGAACAATTCTTGAAATATAACCCTCAAAAGCATATAAGTGTATTCAAACATGGTAAGAAATTTAGCAGGCGGGATACTAGTTGATCTGACAGTAGGCTTCTAGAGAATGCTAAATTTTGACAGATTCTAAACAAGCATCCTCCTATTTCACATAATAATTTTTGACTAGCTAATTTTCAAAAAAAAATTCTTATTGAAACTCTATTACAACGAGAGTTAAAAGGAGGGCAAAAATAAAATTACCTTAAATGTTAAGCTGCATTAATGAAAGAAAGATGAAATTCGCTATAAACCCATTAAGAAGCCTTTTTAGGCATATATATATTTAATGAGTTAATTAATTGCGTCATAGCCCAACGAAAGGAAAAAATACAAAATCTGTTTTCATCTACAGATACATAGAACACACAGATGGTAAAGACTCAATAAGTCTGAAACCGCTTACGACCAACAAGAGGCAAATAGCATTTTCATCGTCGGTTATAAAAATATTCATGGAAAGATCAATAAAATTGAAGCTATTAGGTAAAGCGTGCAGGTACTTGCTAACAGAAGTAATGTTTGAGTGTATAAAAATTAACACTTTAATGGACTGCATCAGATGCATTGGGTTATTGTATGTAGAATGGGTGTGGAATTGCCTAGAGTAATTTCGTATAAACCGAAAGACAGCATCCCAAGCAATGTAATTTCATAAAAAAGGCGTCCTTTGTGAAAATGAGGAAACTTTTG
>UYRU01043194.1:6341-18303 GCA_900617775.1 Dibothriocephalus latus | reverse complement strand
AGACTGCAACTGGGAGTTCTGTATACAATAAACCACTCCTTCTGGTTAACTCATGCCTTTTCCCTCCAACCTGGGATTCAACCTGATTTTTGTAATGATAAGCCCACAACCGCGACTATGACCCTACATATTGGTGACCCCGACGTGATATGAGTGCGAAATTGCTTCGGAGCACAACGACTGCTGAATTCCTTCTGAAATGGCTGACAAAATCTTCACGAATTCCAATTCGACTTCACTGTACTGCTTTTCCTGCGTCACTCATCATGCCCACGGTAAGGGAAACGCGGTTACCGACACCCTGTCGCGAATCGAGGTTTACGTCTTCAACAAACCTCAGCCATCCATGTCCAGGTCAAACCCCAACCAAGTTATTTGAAGCATGCACTCAAATGTGTTGCTATCCCATCACATCTCCTCTGCGAACGACACACAGTCAACTCTCTCAGGCCTGGCTGGACGCAGGCAGGACCAGCCCTGGCTTCACCAGTGGCCACTGCCACCTGAAACTGAAATTCCGAGTTCTGTATACAATAAACCTCTCATTCTGGTGACGTTTGACTTTTACCTCCAACCTGGGATTCGATCTGATGATTGTAGCGATCCGAGTGCAACCACCACTTAGACCCCACAAGTTCGCTTTCAACAGGAGGACCTAGATTGATTTCCTTTTATTCATATTTAGCTGTGGGCAGTTTTGACAGAATATGTGTACAAAAGTAACCCAAGAGATGCAACCTCCACCAGCCTTCCTTAAAAGTAACCTTCACCAGTGGCATTTATTTGCAAGGAGAAGGAGCACATATTCTCTCCTTTTTTTGCCACGCTGTGTACTAATTATTGCTATTTTTTGTCTTTTCATCTTGGCTGTGCTTTAAATGTCCAGCAGGCGCGCACAGACACAAAAATAGGTCTGTACGGCAAAGACCGCCTAGCCCGCTGCCGTCCAGTCCCGGATCAATTACTGGGCACACACACACACAGACACGTGCACGCTAAAACAACATGACAAGTGGAAGCACGCGGAGAGAAATGAGGATGCAACTGCTGAGATCCGTCAGGGTTCCTACATAGCGCCCGCTTTTCTTGCTCTCTCTCGCCCGCCCAGCCCTCGTGTGCTAATGACGCGCCGAGAGAGACAAAGAGCAAGACGTTTTTCACGCCACACGGCACGAAAGACTGCTCCGAACGCGCGAACGCAGTAATGCTAATATAGTTGCTGAAGCTGACATGATAGCTGTGTAGCCGTGTGACAGTTGTGAGCGGCGGAGTAAAAAGAAGAAGGAAAAAACAGGATCCTTACAGAGTCTGCGTTAAGGCAAATACAGTGTAGACTATGTGACCCTGCAGATACTCCAAGTCCTCAGGATATCTCAAGGTTTTTAGACAGCTGTCGGTTAGAGAAGACCCACAGACATTGCGTTCGAACACCATGTGGCAATGATCGCACGTGTAAGCGGGAATAGGCCGTGGATATGGGATTACAGAAGATAACGTTTCCGGCATTGTTTGAGTCCATATGAAGGACTGTCTCTGATTGGACGCAATAAAAGTGTGTTCGAAGTACAGATTTGCCTGTTAGCCTCACAGATTGGAATAGTCGCTCATGGAAGCAGAAAGACAAGTTCCAGAGAACAGCTCAGAGGAGGAAGCTGTGTTCGCTGTCATAGGAGGTTTATTTGCCTAAAGTTTCAGATGCGTGTTGGAAAAAAATATAAGGAATCCGTCACCCACCTTCTCACTCCACTTGACGCTGACGCTTTACACAGGCTGTCACGAACCATCAGGCACCGGATCATGAGGCCCAAAGGCACACTGTCTCACCAGGAAGCGTCTGCGTCGGGAAAACCGGAAGATAACTTTGGACAAAACAGCGGTGAGGAGGAAAGACGATGGTGCTCAGACTGCAGCTCACTTAACTGTCAGTTTTTCCAAGTTTAACAAGTCCGAAATCCTCGCACTAGGCGACAAACACGTGAGCCGCTAATCCCGCAGTCGACCGACGTGCCAAATGTCTTGCCGGTCCCATATCCTGTACGGAGACTCTGACCGTAAGGGGAATCAGCCACGTGGGGGGGGAAGGTGGGCACGGGCCAATGACAATGAGCCAAATTATCGCCTCAAGATCACCCCGAACATCCTAAATGGATGAGCAGAGTGCAGCAATTAACGACTCAGGTGCGAACTGCCAAGGCATCATCGCAACAATTGCTACGCATAGCGGTAATCGCTAGAGCTGCTACTTAACGTACGTCTGTGGTTGCATGACCACTAAGGACTACAAAGACTACGTACCTTGTGCCTTCATCACTCTTCTCGAACATTGGTTCAAGCGAGAATCTGAAACATCAGGGCATGTGATCATTCCAGCGACCATATATTCTTTTTCTAAAGTCCCATTTTCGTCGCTGCGGAATCTGTAGGATGCCCAGCAGCGATAGTATTATCAAAAGCACGTGTACCCTAGAGATCAACCAATGCATGATTCGGCTTACTGCCACCGTCTTGCATTCGGCTTCCTGATATCAAACTCTAGCGGGACAAGCTTAGAAAAGTAGTATACGAGATTTTGAGCACTTACTTCAGGATCACGTTTTTACAGAAGTTACATGTGGATGTATTGTGCGGGGTTTAGGGTAACCGATGTAGTCTAGAAACTTCGTCCAATGAAGCGGACAGATAACATGCATTATAGACAACTCAAGGGGGATAGAACTACCACTATATGATGTGGACATTTGCGAATGCTCCTTGATCCTGGTAAATGAATTATCATCCCCTGAAAAGCCCTGATTATAAGCTGAATACCTAAAGCCTGCTCTTTGACCTACAAAACAACCCAAACGCAACGAAATTAAGAATTCCTCCAAAGGCGTAGGCATTTCCGTCTCTGTGGGAAAATAACGGTTCATTTTCTGCGTCGAACCCGTTACTAGTGGACTGGCAATTGTGTGCTTGCTTTGTGTGTTAACAGCATTTGTGCGGTAAAAAGGTCAATAAAAACTAATGGAAATACATTATTTGGCCGTAATCTGCGGATTTCTGCCAATAACTGGTAAAATTAGGCGAAGTTACAAAGCTCTTTAAACATCCATCCGTTTTGTTGTTCTGAAGTTGGTTTATCAGTGCTAAGATTACTCATGAATTTTGATTTGTGTTCACTAGAATAAACTGTGCATAAGATAGAAACGTGCCCTGAACATCATCACAAACATTTTTAGAGACGATAATTTAACGATGATCATTTGGTCTTCCAAAATGTCAACATTACTAGAATTTAAAGACTTTTTAGGCGGTCACATGGTGCCAGAACCCTGTTTGCCGCTTAAATCCTCGACACTTTTGGCTTATATTCCCACACGCCTAGCAAGTCCCCTGCCTTCTGCTATAATTTTTTTATTTTTATAAATAGCAGGGCAGTCCCACGCCAACAAATATCTTAGTCCTTCAATGATGCCCCAACTCGAAGTCTGAGGCAATAGCAACTAGCATTCGCTCATGTTTGCTGACGCCCTGCCAACGGATTGAATCCTTGTATTCCTCTCGGGACATGAAACGAATACATAGGTGTCAGTCGTTACAGTAGTCCTACAGACAGCGTCTATCAGCTCCCCCCAACAATTACCGCCCCAGTCATTTCCAAAAGACGAGCACGCAATGGGATAGAAGGGAGCATACGGAGTCGAAAAGACCGCTTCCATGTAGCAAATTGGATACGTTCGTGGCAATAAAACGTACCATATTATCAAGTATATTAATAGCCGAATCTACTGGCGGAACTGCCAACTCGGGCAATACATGCAGTAATCGTAAACCCTTATACTAGCTTTAACACTATGCGAAATTGTATACTTGCATGTTTTGTGAAAGATTTTACGCTAAACACGTCAATTCGCGGGCTCTGTATAGAAAGTTCTCAGGAACCTTCACTGATCTTTTTGATTGGCAATAAGGTATCTTCATGCGGCTTTAGGAATGATGGAGTAAAGAACCAGAATTCTGCCGATAGATGCTGCAAACGATAGCTGTAATGGTCTTTGGTGGTATCATTATCAGGAGGTGAAAGAGTGCGCATTACTCAAAAACGAGGCCAAATTAGACAGGGTTCCGATGTGGCACGGACCAAATAATCATACTGCAATGCACTATCGAGGTCCCGCATGACCATCAGAAGTTGACAGCTGCCTGTATGTTGAAATCGTCGCATCGTGATTTCAAGTTGATCGAAAATCCTTACTACGAATTCTGATGTCGGAAACTAATCCCTGTAAGTCCATCGTCGTGCACTTTCTGATGCCTAGCTATTGCTTCTGGTAGTTCAATATTTCTCAGTCGTTTCACACGTTTGCATACTAGTGAGCCGATAATTAAATGTAATCTACAAAAGGACTATGCTTCAAATTGAAGAATTCGTTTTTATATCAAGAAGTTGGCTTACTAGCAACTGGCCAATGACTTACTGATATCTTCTGATTAAGATAAGTTTTGGCATATATTTAATTAAATGAGCGAGGATGGCAAAGTAATTTCTGCAAGACGTCAGTAAAAAGCGGAATTCACAGTGTATCTAATCAATACCTCTAACGAGATAATGGGGCACTTCATGCCTAATCTTGTCAACTTGAACAAAGGACAATTGTGAACATTTTTAAATGCGTTTTCAAACAAGTAATCGGAGTGAAAACAACCTCAACATACAAATCACTGCTAATAACAGGATCTTCACAAACCCCTAAAGGTGTGCATGTAGCCGTTGCGAAATCGCTGTTGCCACAACGTTTAATAATTACGAACCACTGCTTCGTCATTGTCTTCGTTTATTTTATGAGTTTTGTAAGTAGAAGCTGGACAAATTCGGCAGCAATTGCCGGAAATGAGTCGTCTACATAAAGCACGCCAACTTCGTTGTGTGCAAGACTGTCGTAGTCACTATAGCATTGCCATTACTTAAGGGTATCCGTGGTTACTGAGACGGATTCAATGATGCTGTCCTTTATTATACGCATTTGTTCATCTGTAAAGATCGAAACATAGACCAAATCATAACCTAGTCCGTCAGGCTAAGGTGGTTCCTCTTAAAGATCCGCTATCTTTTCGTTAAAATTGAAACTAATTCCCCAGATCTATTGTTACATACTGCTTTGCGGGAAGCGGGTGCGATTTTCAAATTCACCGGGATCGTTAACTTAGTCATAAACATAGAGCGGCCAAACCTGAGAAAAAGTACAACTATTTGCAAAAGAAAGTAACTTCGGAAGAAGTTTAAATTCATTGATCAGTAATTTTTAAGTAATATCTACTTCAATTCAGTTTGCTGAAGAAAAGAATATAGCTGAAGTGAGCGGTATTACTCTAGGCTATTGCGTTTTATCTAATATAACCACTCTTAAGATTTGTTACACATAAATTATGCACAACATGCTAATGTGCAGGTTAAAATGATGAATTTGAAGTACTTTTATAGTCCTTCATTTCGGCCTTATGGTTCAGCACACTAAAGCAGCATGCCAATCCAGAGTCAGTCAGGTTCTCTCCTCCTGTTTTCCAGACACAGTGAACTCCCCCAGCCATCAACCTTCAATCAGCTAAACTGTCGTTTGAGAGAAGAGTATTTGCTCTTGATGTTTTTGTGCGCATTATAGTAGATTGAAAAACATTAATTTGATTGTTTCTCTCTGGAGGAATGTTGGCAAACGACCGCGTGTGATACACGCAGAGCATCTCCGTCTAATTCCATCACTGTGGGGTTGATAGGTTTAGACAGTCAAGTGATACATGTGAAAGGGAAGAGTGACAGAATGAGACTGACACTGGAGGATCCATTCCCACATCTCGCGTAAATCAAACACACCACACCACGCTAACCATCATAGTTCGGAAGGCTGCCAATTGAAGAGGAAAGTGTGTTGCACTTGGCCATATTGTGTGTGAGAATAGTGGCTGGCTCAAGCAAATGTTATTAGGCACTATAGTTGATTCCTAATTCAAATTCTATAGCACTATGGCTAGCTGAGACCCTAAAATTCGTTGGGAAAACCTCATAAATCGTGTGGAGAGCAGGCAGTGTTAGTGGCAAACGCACATGGGCTGCCAATCAGACAGAGCAACTGCATTCCACACCGCATCTGGTCGTCCTAGTAGTCTTGAAACCAGAACCAAGGAGAGAGCGCATACGAAATATTCCACGCAAAAGCAAACTAAATTTAGCAGAGATCAAATTGTGTTTTTAGAATCACCACACGCAAGCAGCGCAACCGTGAAACTAAATTACGAAGTAAAAGAGTCTGCTTTAACCGGCTAGTCGATATTGTCGCTTGCTTTTTACGGACCCTATATGCCCATTTAATGCGAATTGAAGCAGATCAACAAGGGGAACTATATCCTCTCCATTTTTGAACCGTTTTAGCATCCTGATCCGACCAATGACTAACATGGCTAACGCATCTACGGTACCAAGAAGCGAATTCAGACGCAAGCTGTTACGCTGTTGATATAGTTATGCTCATCCATCAGAAATGTTCGGCTAACTGTGGCGGAAAGATAATATAGCAGGCAGCAGATATTTGTCATTACATAATCTTTCCTACAAAATTAATTAAACTGATGCTATTAAGGATAGAACATGTTAAGGCCTCAGTGCCCATTTCTACTTTAAATGGAGTATTTTGTATGAGTTCAGGAAGAAGCACAAGCTTCGAACCAGAGTTTACATAACCTTATCCAACCACAGCGAATAAGCATGTGGTTATGAAAGTTAGATAATTGTGAATTGTAGCTTGGATAACGCATAGTATATTGCCTGGAAAAGCCCACAATTGTTAGCAGGTCAAAATTGTTGACAATATGTTTACGTCATTAAGCTCCGTATACACTTTGTTACGAATGCTGTGATATAGTATACGATGCTACAAACGCTTTATCAATTTTCTGATTTTTATTTTTGCCTTCGTTTGGTTCTTCTCCTGTTTATGCGATAACGTAAGCATTAAACTTACATGCACAGGCTTAGTCATTTTAATATAATTAATTTATACTTTGAAGCTCAAGCACAGAACATGCTAACAAAATGAACTTCGAGGTTCAAAGAAAAAATAACGCCTTTCAACTTAAGTAGCTGGCGCATTGGAGAAAAAAAAACCGTATTTTGCTTTACAAACTGAGGTAAAAACACATTTAACCATGTCATGTTATGTGTTCTAATTACTCAAAGACTTCACAAACTCTGGGTAAGTGGAATTTCTTCTGAGAAATCTTCATACATTTCTCTTCATCTCTTCTGTCCTTCCTTTCGCTCTGTTTATTTTTGTGCATAGATCATTGCCATTTGTCATAGTCCATTTGAGTAAAACGTCCTACGTAAATGTTGGCACTATTGAGACCTTCGTGATTTTCATGTAATTATCCATAGTTTTTTTTTAGCTGTATCTACTCTACATTTCAAAGGTCTACGCATTTTCCTCTGCGTTACTCAAACGAATGTTTGCTATAAAGACTCTGTCATACAATTGGGAACGTTGTTCGCAGGCCACATTTGCTATGAAAGAGGCGCGATCTATGAAATAATGACTGTTTTCACCTGATGTTTCGGATGCAGTCAGAGGTAGCATCAGAAACGGCTATTCCTAAGCAGGGGATTGCATTCTCCTTTTGCTGTGTAACTGTGACATTCGAGGGATTTGCAGTTCATCAAAAGTGGTTGCCCTTTGGGGTTGTATTTTTCTCGAGTCATTAATCGATGAAAAATCATCTCATGTCTTGGTGCGATGATTGCTCGAACCTCCGTCATGCGGAGTCTGGCGTTGGAACCAGTATAATCTACGCGCTCCTCAAGAAGCTAAGCGCCTGCGCCATGCAACAACTCAGCAGCGAATATGGAGTGGAAGTCTCATTAAATTTTTCAAATAGATTGGGAGCAAAAAAGGCAACGATCATGCGCGTAGCGACTGCACTCTGTTAATCCCTAATCTCCCTCCACAGGAATGTCCCGTATCTGGCAGTGCTTCTGCGGATGGGTGCAAAACTGAATCTCAAAGCACAGGCTAATAAAGTTCTTGTTAAAAGGATCATGCCAACATAATAAACTTTCATGTTTCGACAGATTTACTTCGGACAGTTATGTCTGTGTGCAATGTTATGGACGTTTTCCTTTATAAGTGATTTGTGCCATTGGACTCCTAATGAAGACGCCAATTCTAATGAAATAATCTTCACTGACGAGCTTGCGCAGATCACTAACCGAAATCACTCCTACCGATCCATATTGGGGCTTCTTCTTGGGCCCCGCCATCAGCCGCACAGTAGCTAGTAGTTTAGACAGATAGCATTGCCGAAGAAAACCAGAAGGACTGGAAAGGTCGGTTTTGGCTTCTTAGCCGTAATCAGCTACGTAGTTTGCATTCAGCTGAAAAATCGTTTGACTAAAAGCATAGTTATTGCATCCTCACAACCCTTATATCCTCTGTGGCTTGCCCGACAAGCAGGGAAGCAGCTATCCAAAGGACTAAAATAGATGTAATTTTAAGTGGCACATATAGAGAACAGCCCATCACCTGAGATTGCTTTCATCCAAGGAAAACATGATACAATTTTTTTTATACACGGTATCGTATTCTTATCCAGTGGAGGCATCCAAATAAGGAGGATAGTTAAATTTAATACTGGATACATCTCGTTGACTAAATGACTGTTTTTTTATTTTCTACAAAAAAGTATGTTAACATTAAGTCACACTGAATAGTATTTCAATGTTATTATGCAATAATTGAGCGTAATGTCGACAAACACGTTCAAAAATATTCAGTTATTTCTCCATACTTTCAGAAAAGAGTTGCAAAAAACGATCTATACGTCCATGTCATAAAGGCAGGAGAATAAGCACGAATGTCAGAAATTATTTTAGCATCAAAATTTTCATGTAATTGAATTTTGCACTACTACCATCTTGCGACACAAGACTGTGATTTTTTAGTTAAACGCGGGGTGTTTCTGAATCAAATCTAAGGCGTCAAATTCGGTTAATGAAAACAAAGCTTAGAACATTGAAAACGATCTTTTTTGGATAAAAGAAGCCCAGGAATACTTTCAAAACATTGCCATGCAGATATACTTGGCATTTGTATCCCACTTTCTGTCATTATCAAGGATAATTTTTTCATGGAAAAGTTAACATTAAGACGTTAATACAAACGCACGTGATCGATCGGCAATAAATAGGAATACTTCGAGTCCACAACGATGAACATCCCCTATTTATAAAACATTCAAATATGTACATTTGAACCTTAATGTGTTTATTCTCTATATAATTTACTTGCGTATCGGTTTATAATATAATATAAGTATATGCTAGAAAAAAAACATATCACTTATCGAGCTGGGGTAGTTTCACAAGAAAATTAGGTTGCATACCTGCCAGGCTGGACAGGACAGGTAGTATATTCGAATCCGATCCAACATAAGACAGGCACCCTCGTCACGCACAGCCAGCCGAATCCAACTTTGGTGGACCATGGGTTTGAAACGAATGAGCCAACTTGTCACAGCATCGGACTGCGAAGTATCCGCGCTCCATTTCGTGTCCGATGATATGGTTGCCAACTTCTTGAAGTTCTGAAAAAGATTCACATTTGTTGATTTGATATAAATTGGACCGTACTGTTATTTATGTACTTTGAGTTCTGTGATTTACCATGCATGCGCTGGAATTCGTGCAGCCATGTAAATACGAGTTCATACAATTCCGATCGTATTTTTTCTTAAACTCATAGTACATAACGATTGTGAAAAATGGAGTATAGATATGTCAGTATAAAATTTAATCCATGTAAATGTCGGCTGATTTTATTCTGAACGCACTTATTTTTTATAGCGTAACAAAACCAGTCGAATAATCGTTTAAACACTACCCATTTGAGGTGAGGTGGACACTTCCGCATCCTGAGAATATATTCAGCTAACAGTCACATTTAAGTCCCTTGATATAACTTATTTGTTTACGAAATAAAACGTGACTTAATCGTAGACGTTTAAGATTTGTTCTTTTTATGATGCCCAACGTTGTTTTTATTATCGAAGTTTCGGCGCCTGGTGTTCATGGTTATTCAAATTAAGTGTAAGAGACCTCGCAAGAAGGCAAACCACTTGCGACACTTTCTCTATCGGAAGACGTAATTAAATGCCTATTCACTTCTAGTTTCTAAATTTGCCCCTAACTGAGCATTACCAGTGTTTCAGCGCAAATTACTTTAATTGCCAAAGTCAACTACATTGGAGCAGTGTTGAATGGATGGCATTTTGGAAGCTTTTACAAAAACCGTCCTGATAACATTTTCTTAGCTTCAAAAGAGATTGCCTCTTTACTGTTCACGTACTTTAACAGCGGGTGCTTGTAAAAAATAGCAGGCTCTTTGCCTATTTTTAGCAAACGTCTGTGAATTGGCTATTTGCAAAAAGCGAAATCCCCCTTGACAGCCAAACTACGTAAGAATGATCAAAATTACAAAATTTGTCTACAAACGTGGGCCCCGGACACCTTCTGCTCATATAACGCGAACTACACCTAACTGAAAAAATAAATATATTCCTTTAATATGTGGAACAGTTTAATTACCTGATTAGAACAACAAATGTCATGGCTAAAACAGCTACTCGAGTGGTGTTGAGAAGCAACTTTCGCGGAATAGTTCATAAATTATAAGAGTCAAACCTTGCTGACTTCTGCTATGTTGATGCAATTATGCTCATTCATCAGAAGGCTGTAGTCTGATGTGATCAGAATACAATATCCCAAGCAGCATATATTTCAGTTTAAATAAATTATCCTACCCACTCCATCAAGTGCATAAACGCTATAGGACTCAGTGTCGCACATCTATTTTTTACTCAGTTTTCCGTATAGCAAGCGTCGCACCATATTACACGTTAAAACAGGTGTTTTTCAAATTCAACTGAGTATAAATCTTATTTTCGGCCTCAAAGTCTATATTTGGTGAAAAGGTTAAGTAGTTAGGACTATATGTAGATGACAATACGCCACCGTTTGATGCATTCTAAAGGCAGACTGCCCCCACCGAAACATTTGCATTTGTTTACAAGATATGCTGCAGTGATGGAAACTGTCATTGCATTGGCCAAACAGGCCAAATATTATAGACGCGCATACACGAACACAAACTAGCGGCTCGAAGACAAGACCCAAACCCACGCTTTGCAGCACGCATTGGAGACACTGGCCAAGACATTTGATATTCAAAGAACAACCATCCTTGGCCGAGGAACATCAAAAGCCGAAAGGCTGACGCTTGAGGCAGGGTTCCCAGATGCCAATTCCACGAACAAGCATCTAGATCTTCCTGTGACGTAAAAAGTCTTACGCCAAACAAAGGAAAGATCAAGGCCTAACCGAAAATAAGAATTGCAAACGAAAAAGACCCCACAGCGAACCGGCCAGAAGGGGAGATAGGCTTACTAGGACCCTATACTATGGGGATAAGCCGCCACTCTAATTATTATTAATGAACCCGAGCGACCCCCGACTTCACTGACAACTAATTAGCGTACACCACTATAATGCCTCCCCATCCTTTTTGGTTGCGTTTTCTTACCCGTTGACAACCTAATGACCACTGACAGTCGACTTGTGTATGTCCACTATAATTACCCTCATTTCGGTTGCTGCTCCTTATCGCTGACGATGGACTCGTGTAAAACGTCGTAAGCTCAGGAAAATAAACGAATTTATACGGTGCTGGACAAATCTTCTTTATTATTTAAAATGAATTATTTAGAAAACGTTATTGTGACTGCAAACTTAAATGCACTCACCTTGATAGTTATTTCGTCCTCAGGATCCCATTCAAGTCCCTCAGCTGTGGTGCCCTTTTGCAGGTAGAGGTCAAAATGCTCCCGGCATCCCAGGAGACTGTGCGTCAGCTCGCGGTCGGTGCAGCTGCGCAGCATAAAG
>UYRU01043188.1:10160-20959 GCA_900617775.1 Dibothriocephalus latus | reverse complement strand
ATACAGCAAAGGCAAGATTTTAGGATTATTGTAGTTCTTCTATGTATAAGCTTGCTAAATCCAACGGTATAAACGTACAGACAGAGAGGACACCAAAATATAACTTAATTTGTTAAGTCGTTATTTCAAGTTCCAGTATTTTTTTCGGAAACTCCATAGAAAATTAAGGACCTTCAATGTGGTTCTTCTTGGTGATTTTATCTTATGAATATGCGTAATCCCTCTATGTGTATACAAACTGCCGTGTCATACCAACCTCCACAATATGATAAAGAGAAGGTACAAACCTGCAGTGCAAATTGCCCTACAGGATTACCGGATAAACTATTCAATCAGAGCACACCATCAACATGGACAACACTCCCCTTACCGTGATATACCGGGAACCGTCCATGGAACGATTAGTCATGCTAAATAACTGTAAGTAATTTACGCGGCTAGATACGTGTGTCCGCAAGACGTGTAAATTGAACTGTTAGCCACATGCGATCATTGGATGAGAGAAGGCTAACGCACATTCACCAACAGCGCATGGAAACTTACGCCAATCTCTGCTAATTAATAATGGATTCCTTGGTGTAGGTATCCATGTCAATTGTTGCTGGAAATTTATCGAAGGCCGGAATCATGACTGATGTCATAGTAGCTCAACTGTTCAAATCGGACACCGAAGATGACGTTTGAAAGGCTACTGGAAAAGGAATAAACTGTTAAAAGTGTGGGCATTATGTTGTATTTTGTATGTTTCAAGTGAGCAGTTAGTATAATTATTATTAATACAGTAAAGTTTTTTTAGTGCGATCATACTGTGTTTGTTTTACTCATTACAACTGAACAAAATTGAGATATTTTGTGAATACGCTAAGATCTGACTAATTTGTGTCTAGCTGTGCCTCTTATACGTGCTACTACTTGGAAAGTTTGGACGTTATTTTAATTGCGTTTAATAAAGTTCGAAAAGCTGCCTATCCTGACCAGTCTTCAAAGAATACGCCCTATGGTCAGGTGCGGTTTATATATTAACACAGACAGAACATAAGCCATCCAGTGACATTCTGCCTATAATATAATGCATCCTATATTACGCGAAATAGGATACGCATATGCACGCGTGCATTTCCACATGCATACTGCAAGGCCTGCAATTTATTAGACATCCTCATTTGAGACAGGTGTCTATGTTACCTTTGAAATACCTCTAGTATGCCGAACGTGGAATTCAATAACAAGAGGTCGCATATGAGGTCTTATATTTAAAAGCTGAATTATTAATACATTGAAAACATAAATAGCACATTAATTTATGGGCAAAAAGCATTAAGACAAAATTCGTATTCCTCCGGTTTTTGACCTGGTACGCGAACTGAATGTCAGAGAATAAAATACTGCACAGTCAACTGCGTATTAAGTTCGCGGGCGTTGTACAAGCATCCGAAAGATCAATATGCATTTTTAATAAAATCATTGCGTGACTGTCATGCCTCCAGCAGCGGGCGCAAAGTTCATTCGTGAAACTGACCTAGCATTTCCATGCCTTCGAACTCGAAGTCCTGCCCTAACGAGAATGCGTGGACGGCTACCTAAAAACCTTGTACTTCCGTCGCAAGGCAAGTTCGCGCTCGTGTGGGCTCGTGAGAACCCCTTTCCCAGTTTCGGCAATATATTTAGATTGACCTGAAAGACCCAGGATTTTTGGTGACTAGGCTTTGTGTTTTGCTTGGTGTGTGAGCGACGCCAGTTTTTGACTTCGCTGACAGGTCGAGCGATGTCTTTGGCTATATTGGTAATATAAGGCATTGTGCACCAGAATGTTGGTCTTGGCTGACTATTACGATTTTTTCACCTGGCTTCTAGTCAGCATTGTTTAACGAAAATTTCGGAATGCGCGTTTATCGTAAATACATCCACAAAAATTTTACCTCAACCTGCCTGTCGGCTGGTTCGCCGCAGTTGGTCTATACCCGGCGACAGGGTCTTCACACGCATTTGCGTTTTTGCTTGATAGGGTGGTAGATAAGCTAATTTAAAAAAAAACGTGAAAGGCATGTAGATTTATTTGGTAAGTAAACACAGCTTGGTTCATTGGGAAAAAATAGGCAACCTTTTCAAGCAAAATGTTCGAAATTTGTTGTTTAGGTGGTCGTAGTACACCAGCCCTAACAATTGCAACGTGCACCTCCAAAAACGGCCGAACGTTAATTGTTGTTATTCATTCCGGTGATTGAGATAAGGATGACAAGATCACTGAGACAACACTTTCGTTCGCTTGACGCTTTAAGACCCGTCGGGGATGCATCGTAAGACACATAAGCAGATAGTGATAGCAGATGCGGGTAGCTACTCCGAGGATTTGCTTCAGACACCACGTACAGGAAATTCAGGAAAAAATCTAGCATTTCAGGAAATGTAATTTGAGGTAAAGACATTCTCTGGAAAGGCAAGGTAAATTTATTTAGTAAGTTTTTGAGAGTGGTTTCGCAGTTCGTCTGCGCATTAGAGAGTGCATGCAAAGACTTATTAAAATTTATATGGTGCAGAAAAAAAAACAATATCCACTGATTGGTAACTGAGGTTTATGTCAATCGTAAAGCTCGCCTCTCTATATCTTACATCCTTCTTCGAGATGTTGGTACAATTCACCTAACCATATGTGTCGGTTGATACACGAATCATCTTTAGAGGGGCAAACGTCGACGACGCATGCTTTGTGCCATGCAAAGCTGTGTCCTGTATGACAGCTATACGTATTTATTCGCATAAGGGGTCAAGTGTTTTCATCCTCAATAATTGCTTATGAATGTCTGTGGAGACGGGCCTCCCTGTTTGACCACAGCATACAATATCACAAGTTTCGCATGTGATCTTCTAAACGTGATTTATTCTTATTGAGGTGGGCAACCATATCCTTAGGTTACACAATCTGGCCACGTTAGGTAATTATCAGTTTGTGAGCCCCTTCTGTTTTCTATTTCATCAAGTGCCTTTGAAAGAATTCATACGCCTTCCTTATATCAAGAAGCATTCGCCATGTATTTGTTTGTGGCGCCTGAGTGAAAATATCTAGTGCATTTTCTCCAGGTTTTTCTTTTTGCATGCATCGGTGTGCAAAATATCTGGGACAATCATTCTGGGAAAACAAATAAAACTGATACCTTAGCTCCACTCTGCAAGTTTTCTCATCAAAACAATGTGTCTTCGCTCGACGTAGCAGACCATTGGCGGCAATTTTCTCACGAGAGATGAAGCTGTCGCTCTCATAGTGGAAAATAATTTCCTTTTAAGTGAATAGAGATAACGAATATTTTTAGCAAGTCATTCAGAACTCCACAGGGTTCCCGATGAAAAAGTGGGAATCAGGGTCTCCGATGGTGAAATAGTTGTCTCATTAGACGCTTTTTCTTCGTTCACCTCTATACCATGGGTTGAGGCAAGATAGTGCACATAGATAGTCCTAAATGCATACAAAACAAAGCTTCTTGCACCTACGTTGCTTGAACTCTTGCAGAAGCCCATTTTTATTTTGACCGCCACTACTGTCAGTAGTTAAGAGGAACTACATTCCTTGCCCTATTAACAATGAGGGAGTTGGAATCGACGCCTATTCCGCTGGTTCACTCTAAGTTGTGGATAGTATATGTAGACGACCGGTGTATTGTCGTTAAAAAAGACCAACTAGAAACACACCACAACAATGTGAACTCAACTATTCTGAGTATTCCATTCACTCTCGAGAAGGAGTTAAACATAAAATTCCCATTTTTAGATGTTCTCATACGACGCATAATTGACGAAACATTGCTCTCTTCCGTTTACCGCAAATACCTATACGCAGAAATTATTTTCCATTATGAGAGCAACAGCCACAACTCTCACAAAGGACTGCCGTCAACAGTTAGCTATGTACAATTAAGCCACCTTCTTCTGGCAATGAAACGTACCGGGTCAATGTAACCAATCATTTTGATTTGTATTCAAGAAGGGTTACCCCATATATTTTGTGCACTGATGCATGAAACAACCACAACATAAAGAAAGGTAATATACGGTTTTATTCGGGCACAAAAAACGACTACATGGAAGGAAACTCCACAGTTAATTGTGCATAGGCGTAATTAGCTTAAATATACACGTCCGCACGACCCCGCGCAAGTTATATCAGTATATAATTAACCACCGAATTATCTCCGTTTGTAATATTACAATATCGCTTTCAAGCACCAGTTTGCGAGGGACATTATTTTAGCTGTGCCGGGGCTGCCGGAACGTAAACTATCGAATAAATTGGCATCGACAATATCATTTTTATTCTACATACCTACAGACTCTTTTATTTTTCAATTGTTTATTTAATGTAATAAAGCACAATTCTTCAAGGAAAAATTTGCTTACTTTTTCCAAGTCGGAGAATTGCTTTCTCTCTAAAAAGCAATAAAATCAAAATGACCGGTAAGATAGGCTTCGTTCTGGAATGAATGCAATAGCCCTCTCACCAAACATGCACACCTCTGAAGATAGTTTCGAACATGATTTGACACGTTAGGTGAATAATCATCTTGTCCCAGCGATCGCGTCTATTTCTTCGCATTTACTATCCTTTGTCCGCCTATTCGCGTTAAGTAGTATGCACTTTGCCTTTTTCTTGCATGTAAACATAACTTTCTACTGTCCTCATATAGTGGGACTTGGAAGCTAAGGTGCACAACTTAAAAAAATATGACTGTATGCTTTCCTAGCCTCTTAGCTAATATGCATTTAAGTGCCGGTCACTTCTTTATTGCTTACCCGTCAAGCCAGGCGTGGGCCCCAGACCAAACCCAGATTCGTCCACTATGAGGACTTACAGCCGACAAGGCATACTAGGACGTCTATGTGGATGACGCAAAGATGGCTCATGCAATAAACATGCAAAATAAAATCCGTAGGAGGTAGTTGAAACCCAAAGTATTGTAGTATTCAGCGGCCTTTAGTGAATGGGCTCATATCTACACCAGAATGACTCAGCTTTGTGTGATTTGGATGAAGGAGACCGTGTGACACAGGACTGATCCGATCCTTTTCATCCAGCCGTGGCGGTCTACTGCTAGGCCGACCTTCCTAATCCTGCGTCAAATGGAGACTAGTCAGGTATTTCAGTTAGATTATTCGCGTATTCTCTCCTCTGGGAAAACTAGAAGGGATCGATAAGGCATAATGAGATATCATGTTTCACGCACGACATTGGTCGGGAGCGTGTTACAATTCCGACCTTTAAAAGCTTTCACTGAGGGATGGTTTTATATGTGTGCATATGCCATGAACTCTTGGAAACATATAGATAGGCATTCAGACGGAAGTAAGGCCGCAATGTTACACTTTGGAGTGCCGACTTCGTACGCTAGATTATCTGTTTTTGTCTGATGGACGTATAACTAGTCTGCGGTCTAGTTTTAAATTCGAAAAATCTAGTGGTATTTGGTTGTTCTTGGTGTGGAACATGACCATTAAGCATGCTTAAAAGGGCCTTATTGCTTGCAGTAGATGACCTGCCTTATACAACGTATCAACTCTATATTTACGGATGTAAAGTTAGTAGAGCAGACAGTGACTTCCATTCCACATTCTGAGTGAACAACTTAAGTCAAAAAATTGGCAGCATCCCAAGACCAGATTGTAAGTGCGTCGTTGTGGTTTCAGAAAGCAAAAAAATGTTTGCTGGGAGGCATATATTCTCGGGTTACAGTCCGCAGTGTCTACCTCGCTCATGAATCAGCTAATATTGTGAGCTAGTCAGTCATCAAATGGCAAGATGCCGATCAACTGACGGACAGAGGTTATGATTGTGTCTCGGAGTGTCACCGCACATCAAACCTGGTGCAGTGGCTGTCCAATGCGCCCTGCCTATGCAGTCAGTTGTATAATTAGCCTTAGGGACATGACCTTCAATCAAAGATAATGACTAGACGTCAGTTTAGCGGTTAGCCGCGCTGAAAGGTCAACTAAATGAATAAATGAAAAAGTTTGCGTTTCAGGTATCTGCCTGGATAAGGAAGTATACGTGTAGAGCAACGAACCAATTGATTTACCGCCCTGAGCTTTCGAACTCTTACAGGAGTTCGTCTACTGATATAAGCAGCAACCAAAAGGAGAAGGTCACATAAGATCGTGTGAGCCTGAACATGACTTCTTTAGCAGACACTTTTGTTAAGCCCAGTTAAAGTCATTCGCTCGGAGGACAATCGTGGCAAGTGAGTGCTTGCGGAGAAGAGAAGCATCGGCTACAGATTAAGGAGGTCTAACTTATCCATGCTAATAGGGTGGTTGCAATTTCCACATTATATCTACAGGGTGCCCCACAAAAACGTATACACATTTTAAATAACTGTTTATTTTGTGTTTATCATTTTTTATTATTTCAACAATGAAAAATATATCAGTTTATTGTTTATCACTGCATTTCAACCATTGCAACTGTTGATGAGTCGAGAAAAGCCAATGAACGTGCATGTACCCCAATACCAAGGGCTTTATTACATTTTGTATGATTCAATTACTTTACGTCTCAGCAGGGTGATGACCAACATGGACGTCAATTTGAGAACATTCAGTGGAAAAATCAGTAAAATGAAAATGTTAATATTTTATATTTTGTAATAATATAATTACGATAAATACCAATTTTACAATTATGTAAAATGTGTATACATTTTTTGGGAGGCACTGTATATTCCTGTGAGTGCTGCAAATAACTATGATGACGAAATTTAACTTGGTAGTTTAGCATATATTTTGCCAGGTTATTTTGTTCAACTGCTTCGATTTAATAATTAGAAAGGGACCAATTTTGACGAAATCATGGGTAAGTTAATAACAAAAAACTGCCTATGCTATAAAGTACGACAGATCCAAAATTTATATTAACATGTATTGTGCTATGCAAAACAACCCAGTATAAGTAGAAAAAAAAGTGGAAACAATATTTTTTCCAGAACTGGAACTTTCCGTAAATGCAAGTGAAGCTAAGTTTAAGGGATCGAATTATTTTTAGAAACAAGCAGCAACTTAATCTCCAAAATTATGTTAAGTTAACCTGTGAGATTTTGACGTACAAAGTGCTGTAAGCGGAAAGTTTTTCGTCAGAATTTTATTCTGCAGCACTACTCTAATTGCGCATCAACAAAGTGGCCGCATATGTTACACAGCAGCTAACGTAAGGAAGGCCTTATTGAATGTAATTCATGAAGAAATATAGTGTTTGTAAACTATACGGTCCGCGTATGCGTTATTTATAAACGGAACAGACAGGAAAATAATAAGTGTCTCAGAAAATTGCCATATATGTGGCAGGTCTCTCTTGCATTCATGAGCGCAAAACAATCGTGAAATAATTCTTTATAAGGAGGAAACTAAGTTCTTTCATCTCCACTCAAATTAAACAGTTTTCTTCACGTAAATTAAAGAAAGGTTCAAAAGACTCCAACTTCATTGTAACATTACCTTGGGAAAGGCAATGTGCACAGAAACTCGTCAGCTTAATATCTATTTTGAACACTTTTTAAAGAGGTAACCTATGAGGGAAATTTGTTTTTCAATGTTAGAAATAAAAATATCAGAATTGCTTTGCGGAAAATGCAGTTTGCTCTTTGGAGGCATTTCCAAATATGGTCCGCATGGCCATACTCGTAAAAATTATTCTCCAGAAACTCATTTTTCCGTAAATCGTCTTTATGTATATCTTATTTTAAAGGGTTTGATGTAAACGTCGAACAGAAGCGGACTTTATGGATGACCACGTGAAGACACTAAAAACGATGAAAATTATGCAACACTATTTTAGAAAATATTCAATAAAAAGTTATCCACTAATGGTTATATTCCCAAAATATTTTTGACCCAGGAAAAAGATTTTTTGGCTACATTCTGTTTTCAACTTGCATGAAGAGTTAAATTCATTATTCTAGTTCATAGCCTTTTTTACGTCTGCGGAACTCGGATACGTTAAAGAATATTTCGTTTTTCCTAAAATGCACTTTGTACTTCTTATATTTATGTTAAGTTTTAAATTTATCTAATGGCGTTCATTATTATTTCTTAAGTATCAGCGATGTCTTCGCGCCGGTTTGCGAGGACATATCAAACATTTACAAACTTAGGCAACTTTCTTGCAGCACTCACAATACAGTAGAGGTGTAAGCATAAAACACTGTCGTGTTGACGGAGTCATCAACGGGTAGACCCGAAAGATATGACGTGCCATTTTCCTTTTGGATAACTTCCTAGTGATGAAAATAAAAGGCTTTCCAAAAATGTGTGCTGGTCAAAATATTACAACTCGTTCTTAAAATTACACATGCTGAGCCAATAACAATAAACAATGTGATCAATTCGCGAACCACAACAGGCAACAACTAATTTACCTTTGTGTTCACTGAAATGAGTTGTGGTAGATTAATCTGGCAACAGCAGGCAGACAATTAGCCAACTTTTTGTAACGAAACCCCTTGGAGTACACAGTTCTACAGGTACCCTGCAAGCCTTCGTTTCTGAATATGGATGACATTTATCGCAGTTGATTTTGAACTTTGAAGGATACTGCAGTTTGGCAGGGCAATTTACAAAACACTTAACATATAATTCTAATAATAATACATGAGCTTAATCGTTCTTGGACACTTCTGTCCACTGAGCAGACAAATTAAGCTCCCTAAACTAGTAACTTGTTATTCTTGGCTTTGGGCCGACGGGTTTATTCAAGGATGTGAATTGAGAATATTAGGGTTTATATGCACTAAAAGTATCCGGTTTAAAAACGACCAAAGTCTAAAGTTTGGTGAAATTAATTGTAAAAACTGCAAAAAACCAACTCACGAAGCTACGTCCAGGCTCTATTCCATTGGACTTATCATTCCTGCAACCTCGAATATCTCCTCAAGAAACAACCCACATGCCTGCATCGGTTGCTTCGACCTAACGGATATCCGATCAGTTTCCTAAAAAGTGCCTCAGGTGTCAAGTACAGCCGCAAGCCTCCGAGCCTGAAGGAGAAATGGCGAGGCGACAATGCTTATTCCTTCCTTATATGCAGGAAATTTCCGAAGAAATCGCCGGACAGTTACGTCCGATCGGTATCGACATCGCGCACAAATCTGCATCGTCAGTATGCGCAACGCTATCACTTATAGCGGATCGCATAGCAAAGGAAAAACATTCTAACGCGGTTTATCACCTACCATGCGCTGATTGCAGTTGCGCTTATTTTGGTCATACCGGTCGACCCTTGGCTACACGTATCAAGGAACATAAAGTAGCTGCCCGTCGAAAGGACCCCTATTCCTTATTCTTCGCACATACAACCAAGCGTGACCACGGATTGAATTGGGATGACATGTAAGTAGTCGCCAAGACCAAAACAAAACGGGCGCATGCATTTCTCTAGGCTTGATATGCTAAGGCGGGAAGTATCAACCGGCACTATCGATTTGGACGACCAATGCGGGGATTTAAGATCAAGGTTTAAGGTTCAACCTCCTTTACCACACATCGGCGACCCATACCGGCCCACCAGCTGCCCTCCCCTTTCAACCGCACGCATTCCATAAACACGTGGGCTCAAAAACCATGACTCACTTCACACGCCACTGGTCTGGCTGTTCTTTGCTCTTAAAATGTCTACCGCAATCTTACTCTCTCACTTGCTTTTATTTCGTCTGACAAGGAGCCGGTTTCACAAGCTCGAACATTCACACGTGCATCTGGATTTTTTACGAAGAACCTCTCCTTTTCTTCATATAAACATGTATTAAATTTGGAAATTTGGTAATGCATAAAACTGCCTTCCTTTAATCCTGGAGGAGGACACATCCCACTGACTGTTAACCTGCGCAATTTTTTACATATTGGGCATACTTGTTATGCCTTGCTCGGATTGAACAAACACGGTTTTTCTCACATAGAGGCGATCGCTTTCTGCTTTTATGTTAACGAAAACAAAAAAAATCAGATGGACAGAGCGTCGCTCAGTAGGGACTGACTGGACTTCAACCGTACGTACCGCTCCAATACGTCAAGTAGCTACTTGCAAGATTGCCTTTATCCGCATTCACCCGAGGGAAAATATCGATAAAGCGTCTGAAGACCACTTTCGGTGACTAGAAAGCAAAGCCTCAGATATAATATTAAAATGGACACCGCTTTAGAAGTTTAAATAAGTCAGCACACTACACAGTATAGATTTGGCTCGCCATCTCCGCCATCATACCCTGAAAACGATTGCCTTTAAAACCACTGTCTTCTTCCTAGGCCAGGCACTGTCTGATAAAAAAGTCATGTTCTTGAAATCATAGAGTAAGGAAACAATTCATCGCAATGAACTGTTACATGGACGACGCGGATTTACCGGCGAGGGCGGGCTACAGGCGTAGTCAATTCACCGCGTCTTACATAAATGCGAGAAAGTGATACTGTTATGCCGCAGTACAGAAGGCATAGGCTTGTTTATGAAAACGCACTCTTGCTTGCTAAATCAAATACGCCATGTTCATTAGTGAACATCAGTTTATGGGCCACAAGAGACTTATTGAAGTCGTTAACATACGTTTTAATTCCACTGAGACCGCATGATATGTCAAAGTTGATTGGATTATTTTACTGAAATTTCCACAGAACCACATATGTGACCTAAATACTGCGATATCAGATAAAGCCATGTGTGTTGACGCACGTTCAGCCCAAGAAAATTAATTTTTCCCTAATTCACAGAGCGTCCGATATGTTACTCGGCATCGCTACACCACTGATTATTATAAACAAAACACCAATGCGCA
>UYRU01043181.1:7486-17714 GCA_900617775.1 Dibothriocephalus latus | reverse complement strand
CTTGCGGTTGGCTGACCGTAAATTTGCGTACACATACGTTTATATTTATGTAGCGTATAGGCTAGTCGAAAAGGGGCAATGTAACGGCGCCAAGTATGATTTTGGAAACACTAAGCAGGGTGGGACTTTGGAAGTAGGAGTGTTTAGTGTAAGCCTTTGTTTTGTCTTACAGGTGAAGACCTGCCAGGTACCGCCGAGAAATTAGAACCGGTCGAAATTATGTCACACAAGCCCTCTAAGTTGAATTTTATTGTACCGTTCGTCGACTCTCCTGTTCTAGTTGATATTAATGTAGCAAGAGCTTCCTACCTCTTAGTATTTACTGTCCTTCATTCACAATATACTGTCAGTACACCAATGTATTGCATTGTTTTATGAAACGTGTGACTTGTACTGACGAACGAATTGACTCTGAGCTTAGGGACGAGACCCCAACATATGAGATTTCAAAAGGAATCAAGATCCCAGAACCTACTATCGCTGGAAATTGCAAGAGAGGAGACGGCCGCTTACCGCAGGCAGCTTTAATCAGTTTGAGCGTTAAATTCTATGCGACAGATCTGTTCGCTTTAGCAGAGACTGCCTACACATTCATGTTATTAAAAACAGGCCAACGAGTGATCATAATTCTGCCCTGTTGGCAGTTAAACGAAAATTTACAAACGGAGAAACGTTTACCAAGCCACAAACTATGCGGAGGGAAACGGCACAGTGCCTATCGTCCCTAAGATGACAAGCACCTCAATAGTTCAGCTGAAGCCGAATCAGTGAGTAATCCACTACTCATCTACTCCGGAGATAAATAAAAATTCAGTAGCAATGCTTACCGCAAGCTCCTGTGAACTCTAAACACCAATAAAACATTTCCAACTCAGATGGGTGTTGCAGTCTGCGCCGAAGATCTACCTGTTAACTTAAGTGCTTACTACCTGGAATGTCAAGGAGCGGTGGTTAATATAACAACATTGGGTAGAGGTTAGATGTGGAGTAAACTGGCTGGGGACTGGTGTAAAATTAGGGTTTACCAGCAGCACTATCACCACCAGTCGTAGCAAAATGGAATGGGTTGAGGTCAGGCAAGCCAATATACGATCTCTATTCGCCATAATGGTGGTATTCACCCACATGGTTTATCGACGCAACGGATGAAACTTTTGTTCCTGGAAGATAAAGGTATTTGTTCACGAACTTACGGTACCTAAGCGATCAGCATGTATTAAACAAGGCTATATTATGCACTGCGAGTCAAGTTCTCACAGTTAGCACGCTTCATTCACAATTCTTTTGTAACACCCTACTGAACTCTATAGAACGTTTATTCTCTTAAAGTAAAAATTTGTCAGAGTAAGATGCCTGAATTTTAGTTTTTTTGAAATCCGTACAAATGTGTCTCAAATACCTGTTACAGTTATTATGTGTTTGAATCCCCACGAGTTCCGACTACAGGCTGGTTAAAGCATTTACTTTCCCTTCACCGCCGAAATTCAAATGGCTTATGGATGGTCTTGTTTTCTCCTTAGGCCATCAGCATCTAATCCAAAAACATTCCTTCTGACCAGATGCCTGTTAGATTTTCTTTCATTTATGGATAGCACATTACTGACAGAGATAAGGGAGACTGGAATGACAATTTCTGGTTCAAGCTCAGGTGTTACGGCATCCGACACTGGAACCCGTGACCTGTTAGACTGAGACCAAAGTCATACCGGGACAAGCGAATTCCGTAACCGATCGAGGAGTGCCCATCTATGAAATAGAGATTTCTGATTTCCATGGTTGACTGAGTCTATCTATATTTGCATATATCTTCCAAGTAGACAATATCGATCAATCCTAAATGCTGAGCATATCGAGTAAAGCGACCAAAATAACTTTAGATGGCTGCTAACAACCAGTCCACCAAAGAAGCATTTCCCATCCATTATGAGAGGAAACCGAACTTTTCGACCATTAGAGGAACGCCCGGCTAATAGTGCACTTGTACCTTTACGGTCTGATAGTTAAATTCAAGGATGAACCAGTACTAGTGCTTCCTTCACCTACAACGTCCTTCCAGAATATAGACGACTCGAAAATTGTGAACGTTCACTCCAACCCAAAAAGTCAACAGTTTATGAGCACTGACCATAAAACTGAAAATATTTATACATATGCAAGGAAAAGCTAACTGAAAATTACATCCAATGAAGTGATATACAAAATATTCAATAAAAACGAAAATGAAAACTAGTAAACGAAGGAGAAAAATCACCAAAGAAAAGGTAGAGCGGGTCTATTTTCCTCATCAATTGTGATTTTTCACGTGCCCATGAGAAGTTTCTCGCGGCTGGGTCTGCTCCCCGTAAGAACCAATGCCCTGACATCCTCATAACGTGGTCGATGGCCTGAGCTGAGCAGGTCTATAGCATGTTCTGCAGTCATGGCAAGCTCCTGGCCATTGAACTGGCGTAATATTGTTGAAACAAGACGAGCCGTGCAGCGCCGTGGACTTAGGATGCGATTCAGGCGGTGATGGAATGTCTCAAATTTGCCCGCTTCCTCGTCGTACAGGACCTCGATGGTCCGATAACCGGCTGGACAGTACATGGAACGCGGATCGTCTGGGTGGAGGAGGTTGACCAAACACTTGCACTCCTCTTCTAGACGAAGCAGCTGCCTGTCTTTGTTGTAGGGCGTGACAACGAAGTCGTAACTGATGGGAACGTGGAAGTACTGGCGCACAACGCGTCCCACTTTCAGGCGCTACAGCAAGAAGAGGGGGCACATACTCATTCTAATGAGCAGAATAGACAAAATGTGTATTTCAAGCTTAGACGGCGCAACATAACACGCTTATCACTTCATAAAACAGATACTCCATAGAGGCATTAAAATACACTAATGACCGAGCGAAACCAGTTTGGAACTCTGTAGACATAACCAATGTCCAGTCATGCTACTGGGGCATTTTCGCCTGTACACAAATCAGGCTTTATTTTCAAAGGACCCCCTTTGGCCAGACTATGTTATGGTATAAGCAAGTCAATGTCAGTTTCGCACATTGGGACAAGGGAAGATACGATTTAAAACCGGGGCAACAATAAAGTTGGCCGACACCCTTAGATATCTCTAGTCCTAGGACTCTGTCTTAGGGGACCGGTGTTAATAGGGATTTTATGGTTGGGTCATATCATAGGAAAAAAATTAAAAATTAGAGCGCATAAAAGAAGAAAATAATAGGAATAATTATTCAAATGACTAACGTTTAGTGCGCGATAATTAAAATAACAAATACAAGCAATAGGCAACAAGAACTGCGCAAAAGTATTTGCAAACGGGCTACACGCCAATATCGACTTCATATCGAACTTAAGGGATCAAAATAAAACCATGAAAGGTGGAGCTTTCTCCATTTAAAAAACACACAATAGCTTATAATGCATTTGGACAGATATTGTAGTACGATAAGCCAAAGGCAACCGCATGTCACTTAAAAAAACTAAACTGAATTAAAAAATAAACTTAAACTATAACTCAAATTAAACTAATAAAGTAAACACGAAACTAAAAAATAAACTACAACTAATAGTCCTCAAAGTAACCACAGGAATCTGGCGATTTCTGTGTTGGTGGGTGCGGTAATAAGCATAATTACGCTTACTAAAACGAATATAGTAATTATTTAAGTACAGTTGTCAAATGCCCATAAGCAACTTAACAATTACCTAAACTGGGCTAGTCGGTGAAGTAAAAGAAGGAGTAGAAGAAGAAGAGAGGAAGAAGAATGGGAGTTAAGCCAGCAAGAGCTGGGAGGGGTGAGTCACAGAGCTAATTTTACTGCGGCCGAGGTTAAACGAGCCGAATACACAGCCGCACGTGGAGTCATGCCAGTAAGAACCACTGAGGCTAGGCATATGATGCGCAAGAACGTCACCTTACTACTGGTAGCGAATAGGGCCACCAATAGTAAGGTTTCACTCGCGGAAATAGAGACAATGAAGGAGTTCAAAAATAGACAGGGAAATAAAAATACTGCCAGCTGACAAAGAAAAAACTATCGTTTTGATTAACCACGTAGATAACAACGGGAGGGTAAAAGCTCCCCTCAACGACCAATAGTCTCACAACTCTACGCATTCTTCACAGGCCAAATGAACGATCGTTCAGTTAACCGAACTCCTGGACGACTCAGGTGCAACAATTTGATATCTCTGGAAAAAAATGACTACAAACTAAACCAACTGACACGGCACCGGCCCAGTTTTATGGTTTTCCCAAAATCCACAGACTCCACATTCCACTTCGGCCAATCCTTGCTCCGAAAGATAGCCCCACTTACAATATTTCCAAATTAATAGCCGACAAATAAACATTCTTTCAGAGGGTTCAATGACCTCCATGAACTCGGCTTCCCAGTTCCTGGCCGACATCCGGCGAAAAATCGTTTGACGTAATAAAATTATGATATAATTCGATGTGGTCGCCTTCTTTACATGTATCCCAACGGACCTGGTGCGTTACAGTCTACGAAAACGACTCAAAAAAGCTACGACAAAACTAAGGAAACTCAAAAACTTGAGCACTCAATAGAACTCTTTTCTTTCTGCCAACGAACCTTTTTAAGTTCAGGAGCAGAATACCATTGGGTTCCCTGATATTTAGCTTGAGTTTTAGCACAGATACGTGGACGAGACACTCGATATACTTGAGGAGAGCAGAGTATCTGATTTTCAAAACATGCTTAGTGACATATTCCCCGAAATGCAGTTCACAAAAGGAGAGTATTCTGAACAGTCGCCTTTCTTTAGTGTCCTTGTCACATTCAAACACAACGTGGAGCTCAGTACCACGGTGTATGGAAAATCGATTAACCCAATTCAGAATTTCAACTACCATAGCAACCAGTCAATGACCCCATAAACGCGACTGTAGTAGAGCGTTCCTTCAAAGGGAGGCATCCTTTGGACCACCTAGCAAAACCGGATACGCAAACAGCTTCATCAACCGTTTCCTCCGTACACGTCCACGGATAACAAACGACGGCGAACTGCCAACACTCTGGCACACTCCGCTATCTATAAAGAATATGTCAGAACCCATCATGCATAACATAATCATTCAAAGAAAGGACTGACTGGACGCAAGTTAGCAATCTGATGTAGCCTATCAGATCCCGTGCCGTGAACGTCTTCGCCATTATACAGGCCAGATTAAATGAAGACTTAGCTAACGAATAACCGAGCACAAACGGGCGGATCGAAGAGGAGACCCACTGTCTCAAGTCGCTACTCATACCCTGGGAAGAATATGACAAATTCAACTTCGCGGGCACGTGGATAATGGGATGATCCAGTAGAAACATGGGCTGGGAACTTCTGGGGGTCTAGGTGGCTAACCCCATCTCCCTCAAAGAATATGACACCAGATTCCACTACTATCACGCGCCATGCACATGTGACCAAGACGCGCGAGTCAGTTGTCAGCCAAGGGTGCACGTCGTCATCACGCCATGCGAAGGCGTGGACCCAGCCTTATCGTGAACACGACCTTCTCCTCTCAAACCATAGTCCTCACCTCCTCTCTGTTTAACTACTCATTTTATGTTGCATTCACACGGCCTCTGATGATGGTCTCCTGTCTGAGCCAAAAATTTCAAGCTGTTATGTCTATTGCCCCAGGGATCATGCGTTCATATGCTTTACAACGAGAAATTGGGACTCGCATATTCACTTCCATTCGTTTTATTAATTCTACAAAGGTGTGACTACAGTCAAATGAGGAGAAAAACGGTCTTGTCGTCACAAACCAAGCATAACCCTACAGTGATCAAGGCATCGTCTGATAGTTTAATCAATCGTGGCTGAGGGAAATCGTAGTTTAGCCTTCTAAATTGGACTTGTCGTTACCGAAAACCTTCAATGAATGTGAAGCTTTCAGGTATGGCGTAGTGGATAAAGTGTTGTCTCGCTCACCAGGCTGGCCGCACTGGCGTTCCTACGGTATTCATCAATTGATGCCAAAAATTTGTTTGACTAATAAGATGAGAAAGTAAACTCACAGCGCTGGTTGCGTTGGCACCGGCCTATCGACAGACAGTTCGCAATACGGTCTCCACATTCTGGTTAAGTGTCATATCTGGTGGCTCAGTAGCATTAGTAAAGGGAGACGCGTGGTGTTTAGAGTGGGGGAAAAAACCGCGAGGGAGGAGGTCACACGCTGTTAGTGAAAAAATAGAAACACTGCCTCTCGGTCGATCTGTGAGAGAGTTGGTAAAAACTACAGGAGTTCAGTTAAGTGTGTTGTGCAGAGGACGATTCGAAGCAGGGGTGAAAGGAGTTATACAAAATGCGACAGTAACTGACTTGCAACCTGCACGCTGTTAAGGCTAGAATGAATGATGTGACTATACAATAGACGTAGAGTCTTTAAGAACGCAACCGAACCCTAGGCTGAGGCATACGGGAAATCGATCAAATGCTGATTTCCATACACGTAGCCTCGAGTTCTAGTACGCTTGGTCGTTATCGGAAAAGTATGCACGATGCAATGCGATGAAAAGCTGTTGAGTCATTCTAACAAAGGACAGCCCTGTCGGATGCATAGCGTGAAAAATGCTAGCCATTTCTTCAGCGGTCACAAATTCGACCGCTAATATGCCCAGCTGACTATTATGTAGCTTTAGAACCTCATGTGCAGAAGCAGATATATTGAACTGTTAATTGAATATATAAACTTTAAAAAATATAAAATCAGTTATTGATAGGGGGAGGGGTGCTGGATGATTTGAATAATCCACTCGACCCAGTCGCAAAAACTCCAGCAGTGTCGGTGGGATTCGAGCCCACAACAGCAAGGAGAAAGCTTCAGTACAACCAACTGAACTAGGGGGCCTCGTCTAACTCCGCGAGTTTAATCACCCTTGGCTCAAGTTTCCCGCCAAGTCTACTGCAATCTAAGGAATCCACCGAATCATATAAAAAAAGCTGACTGCCCAAGCAGGATATATAAGGCAATCAGAATTACTGGATTCCATACGTTGCAGTAGGCTGGACGGGTCACTTGACTCAAGCGAGATTAAAACTACGGCTCCCAGTGGGATCTCGTAGCCCAGATTGTGGAAGGGTTGGCTGTACTGAAGCCTCCGCCTTGCTATCGTGGATTTGAATCCCAACAAGGCCGCCAAGTTCTTTACATTGTGATCAAATGAAAACAATTATAAACAACAACTCCAATGCAGAGAAGTAAGCAGTCACATGTTATTGAGGAGGCCATTTCGTGAGTTATCTGTCACAATTTTGTCCCAGCTCCCCAGTTATCGTAGTCTGGTTAACTGACTCTTCACGAAATCTTTCACCGATCAGTCCTTATCACAAAACGGGGAAGGGCGTTCCTTTTGCCTCATTCAGCTAAACACAGAGCTGTACAGTATTAGGATAGGACCGGTGGACGGTGGGAGCCTTTTTATTATAACCTGCATACTCTAGAGATACCCTGTCTTTAAAATACCACAGACACTAAAGCACTGGCGAATATATGAGAAAAAGTGGGCTACTGAAGCTGTAGGTCAGTGACTATGGGGAGGGATAGAAAACAGTTTTATCACCAATAAGAACTCACTTGAAGTTTCACTTGGATCGAATGAAGTAGACGTGGAAGGTCCTTTGGTACAATCTTTTCACCTAATAGTCGCCCGAGACAGTACAGATAATGGCCCAGTTCGATCATTCTGAAAAGTAGGATAATTGGATCGTTTGAAACATCTTCAACAAGGCTGTTAATATTTTTGGCCACAGACACCAATTCGAACTCCTGCGGTGTGTAATGCAAATGATCAATGAGGGCAATTAGCATGTTCGGTATCATGAGCAGATGGTCCGCCATAGTGATGCATGGAGCGAAGTTGCGCTTGGCAATATCCGCATCCACCAGGACGATGTCATCGATAAGTAGAGCGACGGTGTCTCTCAAGACAAGTAAGACCTCTTGTGCCTCCGGAGTTATTTTGTCCGACATGATGAGCGGCTCCAGAGAGGAGCCATGGCGCTCAGACTGGTATTCCTTGTGTCGCAGAGACAGGGAGTGTTCAGTATCTTTATAGAAGATGTTGCCGTACGGGAGATAGGCGTCAGTCCGTTGAAGTACATCCGGGTTTGCCGTCTCAAAATCTTCATCCAGACCTGAAGAAGAACAACTGGGTGCCTCACCTTTCTTGCTGGGAATGTTGCTGCCGCCGCTACTGCAGCTGTTTGCTGACCCACAGGGCTGACTTCCATTATTGCATGACCAGACCTTCAATTTATTCCGTGCCCAGTCCAGATCCGCGTTGCTCCACCGCTTTCCCTCGGTCAGAGCCCTCAAGCAGCTAGCCTTCCAAAGAGCAACAAGAGGTTGTTGCTGATTAAAAAAATCTTGCAAAGCCAACATGCGCGACGATAGCTTCATTGTCGAGTGTCTTGCGCGATTCTGCGGCTGTGACATATCTTGGTCAATGCTGCAATAACTGATGTGGACTTCCAGGTCTGCGGTACTGCTTCGTTTTTGTACAAACGTGTTCGCATCTTTAAGTCTGTCGGGTGAGGATTCCCCATCGGCAGCTGATAAAGACCTTCGCTGACATATTCTTGGTTTGCGCGGCATAACAGGTTGAGAATTTAGCAGTTTCCTTCTAAATGCCAAAGCAGCCACTTTATCGGGCTGCAGCCTTGGATCGTGGAAGAAGTGATTTCCGTTGACAATTCTCCTCGATGGAGTCGCACAGGGTTTACTGGTACTCACGGGGCGCTCTGTGGGTTCTGTTTGCTTGCAACCACTAATTTGTCCCGGCCTTGAGCACTCCTGCATTTTCGGGACTAACGAGCTCCGGCTCACGGAACCTGTTTTCACTCCCGGCTGCCTAGCGCTATTTTCCATAGTCTTACAAAGGCTCCTAATTTTACAATCCAGCAGCGTCCTCCTGTCATATGGTGACTGTTTTCTCTCTGAATTCCTAGAGTGATTCAAAATATGTGATCCTTGTTGATACTCGACTGCCGGACTACAAAACCGATTTCGCCCACCCATCATGTTGCTTGTCGGGGGATTGGCTGTGGACTGTTGTTCCGATTGGACATATGGGGAAAAACTGTTTTGGTTGCTGTCAACAGCAGTCAATGAGCTGCTATTTATTGCATCCGGTTTCACATCACAACTCTCCTGCAGAAATTTTAAGCCTTCCATTAATGGGTATGCTGTTAGGGCTGATACTCCGATTACTTCAGTTTTGTTGGCTAGATGCTTCACTGATCTTATTATCGAAGGAGAGAGAAAACACTGGAAGAGACTGGGTGCAGGATCCACGTTAAGGACGCCCAGTTCTTTAAAGTTGGGAGGCATAGACGAACTGTGGCGTGATCCACAGGTGTGAAGTGTGCAAACCCTTGTGACACCAGCACATTGTTTCTTTCCAACACTCGTGACTGGTTTTATCATTGTCCTAAATGGACCTTGTCTGCCTGACATATTGGCCAACAACATGCACTTTCTTTCCAGAGGCATAAAAGCCCACTCGTCATATGACGCTTCAGAAACAGGCAGCATGATGTCATTGGAAGTATTGATACCAAGCTCAGGTCTATCACCCAGAAAACTAATTAGCGTTTGTTTTATGTCCCACAGGAAAGAACATTTCTGTAAATCCGAAAAGGTTGAATTATGGTGAGGCCTAGAGCTTTGAGAAAGCGACGCCCCCTGGATTTGGATTGCACGAGGTGTCATATCTCCCAGCCGCCTATGAATGGCTAACCTTAAACACGGGCTAAAGCACAGATCAATAACTTGGAAAAATCGATCACGCTTAGGAATAACAGACAACTAGTGTACATATACACTGAAAGCGATTTTGCGCTCGCGGTCACCGTGTTAGGTCCATCTCTATCTTTTCACTTGAAAAAGTTAAAAAAGCGCCTCACAGAAGTCGAGGAGAACACCGAACATGAACCAGCTGTCGATATTTGCGAGACAATGCGTGTGCGGGCCGACATTTTTGAATATTGTAAATCACGCTAGGTCAGTCAACATATTTGGAGGTTAACTCCATAGAGTGGAAGTGATTTCAGGATGTCTAGCACGTAGGAGGCACTGAGAAAAGTGTTACTGAAGGATCAAGCGCACCCAAGATGAACCTACTATCCTGACTGTTCAGGTAACTTGAATTAAAGTCGGTCATTTGATGCAGAAAATAGCAGCAGAGAAGACAAATCTACTTGTAGAG
>UYRU01043171.1:633-12617 GCA_900617775.1 Dibothriocephalus latus | reverse complement strand
ATGGACGGACCACAAGTCCTATAGCCCTTTCTACAGGGAGCGGCTTGTATAACGAAACAGTAGACATGAACTCTACTGACACGGCTGATGACGGTGAAGATGGGGGAAGTAAAACTACGTTAGCGGTTGAGAAGAACGCTTCATTCGTTGATGACTCCTACAGCGTGCCCTCCCAAGGTACAAGTAATGCATATACATCTGACACGGAGGTGGATACAACATCAAAAGAAGGGGAAACGAGTACTACGCAAGGTATTGCTGATTTTATAGAAACCCAGGGCGATAGGAGACTTTTAGACGAAAACATAACGCCCATCCAACGTTTCGCTTCCGTAGAACCAAACGAAGCCGCATTTATGCATAGCGAAACCCATATGCAAATCCTCACCACCGTAAGTCAGCAAGATATGCAGGAATCACCGTCGACAATTGACAACATTGCAGAGTCAATAACGGGGTCATCTTTGCTCTATTCTCAGGAGCACATACTTCAGACGCAAATATACTCTCAGACAATTGCCTTAGAACCCCCTGCGGCATCAGATGCAGACACCAATACGGGACTCAAAGCCAGAGCAACGGAACATGTGGAAGAGGAAGTAGACACGAGGTCGACAGGAGAAAATGATGAGCAAATTGGCAGTCCTGTGAGCGTTCCTACATGGGATAGCTTTCCTGCTCATGAACTGCAGGCGACTTCGGTTGCGCTCACGGTTGGATACGATGGAAATCAGGAAGATGAATTTACGAATTCGAATGAGGATAACGATAATTCTGGTGAGGATACCTACGGGGAAGCAAACTTTGACACACAAACTACTGACACACATGATATTGCGACCGAGGAACCAATCGTGTCAGATAGGTGTTTACAGGCGACCGATTGCCTAACATCATTTGATAATAATATTCCGTCAGAGAATAAAGTGAGCGAGGTAAGCACGTCACCCTTCAACAGTGCTTCAGCTCTGCAAAATAACTCGACTGAGGAGAAGGTTTCTATGGAGGTCGTTAAAGAAAACGCTACTAAAGCTTTCAAAAGCGCAGATGGACGGCGACATACGACTGACCATTCAATGCAACCAGTTATCCAAACAGAAGAATCAACTAACGGTTTTTCGAAGGCAGCTTCGGAACCGAGTATTATTCCAGGATCAGCTGAAATTTTAGGAACCATGAATCTCACACCAAGTACTTCAGGGCCCACCGAAGGTAGCGTATCTACAGACGTATTTGGCTCTGAAAATGTGCATGGTATTAACCGTACTCAGATCCCCACAACCGCTAGTATTCAAGAAGCCCAGACTGCGTCATTGGCAGGCGACTACGTGCCCTCTAGAACAGATGTAGTCACAGGACAATTTGAAGCTTATTCCTCACCGAACGCAGGTGTGATTCAAGCAGACACGGCTGACATTTTCGGAACCGGGGATGACAGGAGCTTTTTACAGACGACTCCAGTGCGTGCAGAAAGTATCATTTCGACAAACGTAATGGACTCTGAAGCTGTGCATAGCAATAACCAGGCACAGTTATCCGTCACCTCTAGTGTACGCGATGTGCACGCTCCATCAACGACAAATGACGGTTTGCCCTCGTTGGCGGAATCTGTACCCTATTCTACCGATGTGATGCAAACGGACATCCAAAGCTTCGCTTTACAGCCCTCTGTGACCTCACGGGGTACCGATCGAAGCACTGATGGCGAAAGTCATTTCTCCAACACTGATATGGTGGAACAGTATTATAATCAGTCGCAAGCATTTGAAGTTTACACTTCCGAGGCTTCTGTGGACATATCTGAATCCACAAATAGCCCGCACGAAGTCGAAGTTTCTTCAGAGGAGAACAGTAAGATGTCCACCATTCAAACACCTGAGTCTGGCATGTCAACAGAAACGCAGGAAACGAACCCAAATCCAACGCGCGAGGAACAGGATTCAGTCAGTCCGATGACTTCATCTTCGCTAGATAGCAATGCAGCAGATGGAATCGAGGCAGTTTCGTCTGGAGAACTACTCGAGTACCACTTTGATGCAAGTACGCAGGCAGCCATCAATAGTGGCAGTTTAGACGACGGTACCACTCATGCTAGTTCCGGTTATATTACGAAAATTCTGCCGGTTTCTACCAGTTCTGCTGCCTCTTCAGAGCCTACTGCCACGGAACTTTGTAGCGCTGACTGCGAAAGTAAACAAGTGTTGATTGAAAATGTGAAATCCGAACCAAAAAGAGAGGGCACGATCAAATCCACTGCTTCTGGCGAGCATATTACCACAAACAGGGTTAGCACAGATGATCGTGCATCAAGCCAGCCGGCCGATACATCCACGAAAGCATTAATGCCTATTGCAGGGTCCGCTTATAAAGCGACTGATCAAAAAACAGAAGTAAGTACGGCTGGACAGTTTAGAGAGCCGCCTACTAATGCTGTGGGTAGCAATGAAATTAGTATGGCAACCGAAGGGATGCAAATGCATGCCCATAAGCCAACAGTCTCCACAAAAAGCCTCAAGCCACAGCTATCAGAAGCCACGGGAGATGTCGCACAAAACACGACGCACGGTACGTCTGTACAGACAGTTGCTCAGCCGTCTGGGGTCTACAAAGAAAACGGAGGTGATATTAAACCAGCTGGCGGGAGGAACCCCTCAAATAATCCCTACAGGACAGATTTGAAGGATCCGGCGAATTTGAAAAGTACCGAAGCCACTTCTGGCGGAAACAAGAAGGCCACTTCTGCCCCAATTGCACTTGGTGTTATCGGCGGCAACCTATTCAACCTGTACAAGTGTAAGTTAAATATTTGCATTACTATTATTTTGGTCTTATTTAACCTCACACAAACAGAAAAAATCGTTCAAAAATGACTGCATTCCCGTTGGCTGCTAAACTATAACCGTTAAAAAAACCATTGGCAGATGAACCCTCATTCAGCTGCCTGGTTAAGGCTTCTAGTTGTACATATTATTAGGCGATATGGGCTACGGAAATTGCACAAGCCATGACTACCACTACGATCCAGAGAGGTTCACCGCAGTATAAGATTGCCCAATGGCTAGCCTGACAGATTAAACCAGTCAGGTGCAGCCTTGTTGCTGACCCGACCAAAAATATATTTTCGTTTATAAAATTATATCGTTTTTCCGGTTGTATTCCTGAAAAGTTTACATCAACATCATGTCAATAAAACTAGCTAGTGATTATACCCTTATCCTTTTGCTTCTTCTAGTAGACCTTAATACAACTGCTACAAAACCAGCAATATTTAAAGTCGAAATTTCATTTTCATGACTGCGGCAATCTCCAGTGTATATTGAATGTTTTGTTTTGGCCAATCACTTGCGTGCGTAGAATCCACCATTTTTACGCATATTTAGTGGATCGAATTTTGAAGACGTCATTCGATTTTCTCCAGGCAATTAAAGTTAATAAAAACCGAAGCCGTTTGTTATGGATTATTTGTTTAATTATTAGGTTCAGTTACAATTCGCCAATTAATTCTTATTTAAGAGACAGAAAGCACAACAATAACTCGCAGTTAAAAATGAAAGTTTCTGGATTTAAAACAGATATCAAGTTCAGATGCGATGTCTCGTGACTGGTCGGAATGATGACATACGCACGCCAAAAAGTATGCATAAATACATATTTGCGCAGTCACTATATAAGGACCCGTGAAGTAATTAATTGCAGATGTATACGAAATATGAACGCACGGGATAATGAGTACTTCTAACGCAGTCTCGATGTTATATTTGTTTTAGCGACAAGATATAGTTTCATGAAAATAACTGGCAAAAATAATTGCAGTTTACAAAGTGGATCGTGATATTTATGAAGGTATGCTTGTTCATATTTATCCTACTGAGGAAGGCAAGAATATATTTTCAGCGGTCAGCCAACCACAGTCCTGAGTTAATACCAAACATTTATGAAGTACACGTGACAGGATTTTTTATTATTGTAGGTTGTTCACTGTCGTCAGTTATTTTTGTTAACAACGTTCACCTCAATAAAGGCAGGTGTTGTCTATTGCCATAAAACAGAAGGTCGTCGCTCCATCTTGTATGGTGGCAAAAAGGCTATTGTATATATAATTATGTTGAAGGCTCGTTTGTATTTTATGTTCCATCACTTTCGAAACACATTTTTGTCGGAGAATAAGTTAGAAATAATTTCCAGCATTCTTAAAAATGCGTGACTTCTGGTGAACATTTACGCATACATTATCTACAAAATTACTCTCTAGTCAATGAGGAAACCGGTCTTTGAAGTCCGCATTTTTGCTCATCAAGTTTTAAACTTGCTTCACTTCAGCTAACCTGCAAACGCGGATAATACTAAACTCCACTTTAGGTCTAAATTGTAATTGTAATTGCGAAATTTTGAGGTCAAAACAATCTGCTTAAGAGAAACTGTTAACTGCATTGACTCCAATATGTTAGCTCAATGCCGGTGGCTTAAACTGATTTTTTGGCTATTTTCGCTGAGTGAGGGGTCTTCTCTTGTTTCTAGGTCCAAGGTGCACTAGTGCAAGCAAACTGGTTGGACCGCTTGTTGTAGATGTTGTGGCCTGTCTAATCATGCTTCAACTTTGATCCTGATTCAAGGGTACCTTGTGGTAAGTCACTTAGTTGTCATACTACTTTTGTACTTTTAGCCTTTAGTAGACTTCGATATTTAACAGCTGTATTGTTCAAATGGGCAATTTAAATTGATAGGTCTTCTGCATTAACATTTTGCAGTTTGACAACGCCTAAGAGTATAACTTTACGCGTTGTGTTATGTTTGATCCTTAAGTCAAGGTGTAGCATTAAAGTTTACAGCAGATTGTGAAGTTTATTCAATTTCTGAAGGGTTTACCATATTTTTTACATTTATATTTGACATCTGTCTATTCTGCACTACACAGGTCAGAGGCAGTAATCTTTCCAACTCTCAAACCGCAACGTCTTTCCTTCTTCTAAAATCATTCCTGATTAACACTGCGTTGCTGGCCAAATCTCGGAAAATAAACTCGAAACTGCTTTCTTTCGAATGATAACAGAATATACTCATATGTTCCCATGTGATCCCTACTTATCCCATTTATAAATGATATTTGCGTATTTGTTCTTGCTACTTGACCATTCCACAACTGAAAATGCATTAACCTATTTAATAATGTTATGCCTTTTTCCCCTATAACCATACCCGTTTTCATTCAGTTGCTAAGAATAAAATTAATTTGTGTGTTGAAGTTGATACTTCTTATGTTTTATCAAACTTATTTGAATTCACGGCTAACGGTGAGTCTCGTAGATCAAATTTAGTGTTAGCTGTGCGAAATCCTGCCCTGTTGTGCAAGTTGGACTCCCACCGAAGCCACGTATTTTTTTAACAATTAAGCCAATGAAAATTATGGAAATCTGTAAACTCGCTAATGATAATGTTTAGCCTAGCGGTCCATCCAGCGAATCGTAGATGTCCACTTAGAATATCCTGCCTGGCAACCAGCTTAACAGCGGATCCCATACAAGCTGTAAGCTGGGCAGGCAAACCAACCCAATTGTGATTGAATTCAAGGCTGACAGTAATACTCGTAGGTCAGTGGTATAGCGGCCGCTGCGCAAAAGCCGCCTCTGCTGTATGGGTTCGACTCCCATCGAGTAGGCGAATTTTCCACAAGTAGGTCTTGCCCATGGACGCAAGCTCGATCATTGGAGGTCATGCAGCTGTTTATAATTTTAAACAAATAATACGAAATTGGACTTGCTAATGCCCTAAAATTAAGGATAGTGATCGCAACTTCGCTAATTCCATGCGACGAACAAGATCAATAGACGCCTGTGAACGATCGTACTAGACAAAGAGTAGATTAAAGAAGATTGTTTAGAATAACTACTAGACGATCTGGAAAAGAATTGCGAAAATCGCCTACAGCTAACGTGGGTAGGCTGCGCGGCCCGGTACAGCTCTTTCTAAATAAGGCATGAAACGCTCTGCTCGCGGATTTTGTCATGTCTCAATCTGTGAACACATTTAAGACTAAGTTAGACTGTATAGCCACCACATCGCTACCTTTCAGTAATGTAAGTGTTTAGAATAACAACTCTACGCTTGTCTTTATAAAAATGGCAAAAATAGCACAATAGCTAAGGAATATTTTACTGTCGGCCATTTTTACCCAGTTCCATTAACTGGCACCGCCATTCTTTTGAAATGCTTTGCTGAACCAATGCATTACTTAACTGTTCCGTACTTATAAGGAATTCAAAGGTATTTACCTACATTTCCTTTAATAAAATCTGACCTGACCAAACCCGAAATATCTGATGAAAGATAGGCGGTTGGGAGATTTAACACACATTTGAGGTAATTGATTTAGTTCATTGGGGTGAATAGAGGCGCAAAATACTGTTTACTAGAATAACATTCCGTTCATATGAATATAGTGGGAGAAAAAAGAAGCGGAAACGAGCGAAATCCAGCGTTTGTAGATATCCGAGGAATCGCCTGCGCTATCAAAGGCTGCAGAAAGGAACTTCTTACTTGTGCTTGTTGCACTATAAAGGAACATTAATAAAGAGCCGGAACTTTTAAATTATATCTGTTCAAAAAACGGCACATTTTATTTTGCGTCCAAGAAATCGAGGCTAATGTGCGTATGAGATAAAGCATTATTCTCGGGAAAATAAAAATGATTTCAGTTAACAATTATTTTCCTTACAAGCCTGTGTCGTTTTGTGCCCTACCGATAACAATACACTTACAGGATACTAAAAGGTGTTTTAGTTCGCCGAAATTACTGATCCTATTTGACTTTACATGAAATAACATGGAACACTCTTAATTAACTCCGTCTAAAGTTTGTGAAAATATAGAAGAAAATCAATGAATATAAAAACTTGGAACAGAACAGACAAAGATCATGTTAAAAAATATCAAAGTATATTTTAGATCACGATGACGTGAAGTAAAAGAACGTAAAGAAAACTGCTCTGTTTTACATGGAAATCTAAGTTGTTTCATTTCCAGCAGAGTACTTATCTCTATTTGTTAGAGAAATAAATAACTGGTAAAAACATCTCACTTTTATCTTGAGTTAATCTTAAAGAAGTATAGTACACAGATATTCGACCTTGAAATATTGAACTTAAGCGCTTTTTGAATAGATAACTGGTTGTAGAAAGTTTTCTAATTAAACTTGGACGTATTCATTCTCGGCTTTTATTGTAGAAATTCATGTTTCTAGGCGATGAATTGAGATGTTTGGATGATTCTAAACTCATTGCCCACACAGGCAGCTACATGAAGCGGAATGTGTAAGAACTCCTTATTTAGGTAATTGCTTTTAAGATATTCATTTTGTTAAGTTTCCGGTAAGCAGGTTGAACGAAATCCGTATTTTTGAAAAGCAAATCAATACAGGGAAATTTTAAAGTGTTCACCATAATTTCGAAAACAATCTGCAGCTAGTAGCACTCGAATGCTCGAAATAATTATAAAAAAGGTGGCAAACTGAAGTTTCTCTTAATATACACAAGATGGTATAAGTATGAGTACATGGACAACCGTGATCTAACTTTTTAGTAAACAACCATCCTATCCGTGCGTGGGGTTTTATATATTTTATTCCGCTAAACAGCCGGGATTTGATTACCATAGAAAATCGTTTTTGCAATTGTCAACAGAAATTAACACAAAGCACGCAAGGGTCTTTTCGTGCATTTAAAACAGAAACTTTTACGAAGTTCCCACATTGGGGAAAAAACTTTAGATACGGTAACCACATCCATTTCTGACACATTAAATTCAAGATTAAATGTGAATGGAAACGATTTAACTTATAAAAAATTGTATTTGTACTTATTCTGTCTTAACTTGCCATTCTTCTCCATTCCCATGACTTAAGAATATTTATATTGAAAATTGGACCAGTGATTTATCATGTCGTCATTTCCTTAATTGCGAGTTTTTTTTGCAACTTAAATATCCTTATGCTAGTAAATAGTAATTAGTCCACCAGTATGTGTCTTCTTTGTACTTATGGTTCATAATTTACTTCGATAATAGTTTGGAGACACGCCGCGTGTGCCGACATTGCGCAAAATTACATTTTTTGGTGAATTTACTAAATTTCACGAGTCAGGGGATCTACTGTACATTTATAACATGATGCGGCATTCGTATAGTAAATTTAACGATGACTCATTTGTATATAATGTAACGTTTAAATGGCAACAGTCTGAAACGCATCTCTAAAAAGAACACGAAGCGGCAGACTGAAGGGCGAAAATTAGTAGTAGTTTGGGTTTCTAGCTAAAACTATATTAGCCTTCTATGCAAATGTAAAGTAAACGGCAGGGTAATTTTGTTTTGCTTATGTACGTTTTGATCGTATTCTTTCAACTATTCTAGCTGCATTAAACATGTCTAACGGAACGTGTTTTTCTTAGGTTTTAGTAAACGGCTTGGCTTCTATGTCTTTATATCGCTACACGGACTTCTTTGCATGGTGAATATTAAATTCCATGAATTTGCAAATATATTTTTTTTAAATTGACGTGCATCGTTAGCGTAACCGATCTAGGAAGTACAGAAAATCTTATATGCACCCGATCTATGAGGGCCCCTCCGGGAACAAATACTTGAATCACCTGTCGAGTAAGTAGACCACCTATCTAAATACTACATGTGCTATCCATTTATAACGAAAGAAAAATCTGACTGTCGAAACAGGACTACCGCCAGATAGAAACCAGGATCAGGTAATTTGTAGGGGTACAGTGGATTATCTAAATCTTCCAAACCCCCGCACTAATGTCAACAGTGTGATAGTCCGATAGTGGATTGTAGTTTAATTTCTTTACATCTTGTTTGGACACCTAGCTAACTCCATTAGTTAGCCTAGGCTGAGTGAGTAAACTGACACAATGGTAAACAAACCCACGATCGCTGTTTGAGACCTGGTAGTTCAGTTGGTTGGAGCGTTTCCTGAAGTAAATTTATACCATGTTAGCGTGAGTCCGAACCCCAGCGAGGTTTCCAAGTTCTGCTGAACTGGATTAATTTTATATCCCACCCGTTTGTCGTCAGTTGTTTAACATGACAGTTACAATAACGACAAGGTTTAACTTTAAAAAAAGCATGGGAATTGATTTTTATTACATGAAAGGCCAGTTGTCTTTCCTAAATACCAAATGGCCGGTCTATGTGTACTCTGCACTCTGCAATCTGCACAATTGGGGATATAGCTTGTGAAACGGGTAACATAATCAACTGGAAATCTCCGGTTATTTTTTTGCCAGGTCGAAGTTCAGCCATAAGTAAATATGCGCAGAATATTATGTGGCATTTTGACATCATGCTGTGTGGATAGCTGACCAATCCCATTGCGAAGCCGTCATATGACGCAAGCTGTTCGTCACACTTAATTTCGGCGCATCATTTGCGAGCAGTATTGGATTACACCTCGTTCGTGGTTTAGAGTCTGCAGCCAACTGATGGAGGTATCTTTTATATAATTGTTCCTTTTATTCACACAAGTCTATTGAAGTGCTGACGATGATTTTATTTAAATAAAAAAGTGATGTACTACGTTTAACTGAATAATTGCTCATCAAGCCACTTATAAGAAAAGGTTTACCTGATCATCGCAATTTTCTAACGCTTTTGCTTTATTACCCCCTTGATATTGGTTTTAGGAAAGTATAACGTATAAAGAAATTTTTTAACATAGTTCAGATGAGACAAAGCAAGCGTTGTTCCACACCAGTATAAAAAAAATTAAATGCGCAAGTCGATGACTCCGTCCCGCAGGTTATTTGTAGTCTAATTGAATAACACTCACATCAACATGGCAATGTAATAATAAATCTCAGGGAAATTATGCTTTCCCATTTATCTTTTTAAACGTACGTTCGTAACTACCGCAGAAATAAGGTAAAGCGTTTTAATTTTGTTTTAAGTATGTTATTATTTGAAATTGTTCCATTAACTAGCATAACATAGATAAGGTAGCAAGATATTACCAAGTTATGCATATGGAAAGAAATCTTCTCAAGTCATATGAGGAAATCTTTGCAGTTTTCTGTCGGTTATATAAGCATTCCGGGAAGGGTTTGTGAAGTTCTACTTCTACATAAGTAAAAAATAATTAGAAAACAAATAAGGTTGTTGCCAACCACACAAATGCCATATTCGTGTCTCCTATGACATATATTAAATAGGCAGTGGTTATTGAAAACACACAACTTATTCGTGACCTCGATTCTTTGTTTTATAGTTAAATAATAATGTAATATAGCAGTTAACGAGCCTAGTTAAAAACCCGATGAATGAAATGACGGGCATAGTTAACCACATGGTTCGTTAACAATGTTCATATGCTATAGTCTGATCGCTTTCTGCAATTATAATTGTATTGACAATTTTTTTTGTTTTTAGATCAAAATGCCTGTTCAGTCACCGTGCAGTTTCATTATGTTTTCCGCATTAATAATGGTTTACATGGCAACATTATGTATGGCGACTAATTATGCAGAAACGGACTCCCTGATAACCGAAACAACGACACCAGTTTCTGTAAACTCACGGTTTTTTCCAAATAAACCGACGGATCCACTAGGAGGCATACATGAAAATGCCGCTGCTAGTACTAAGAATATCGTCAGCAATCCGCCTAAGGAAATCTCAGACGTGGACCTTCCTGGAAAAGTTGACTCCACTTATTTACACGACTCTTTGAGTGAGAGACACACTGTTACAAGCGAACCAATCCCGACCTGGCAGTCCTATGGGATAACTAAATCTTCTGACACAACACTGCTTCCAGAAATGGATGAACGGAAAAGAAGTCCTTTAGTCCTTTCGACAGGGAGCGTCTTGTATTCTGAACCAAAAGGAACGAACTCTGTAGACATGGCGAAACAAAGGTCTAATGAGTCCCAAGCGGCGGAAGCTTATGCTTCCGTGGCCTTTGTGAATATATCTGATTACTCAACATACCTTCATGAAGTCGATGACTCCTCAGAAGAAAACAGTATGTCGTCCACCCTTCACAAGCAAGTGTCTGGCATGTCAAGAGAAACGCAGGAAACGAACCTACCTCCATCAAGCGAGGAACAGGAGTCATTCCGGATGATAGCCTCATCTTTGCTGGACGAAAATGGAACAAATGCTGATGCAGCAGTTTCCTCTCGACAGCACGCAGTTGTCAACAGTAGCAGTTCAGGCGACGGTGTCTATCATGCTAGCCCCGGTAACATCACAAAAATTTTGCCAGCTTCAGATATACAAGCAGGAGCTGCCAGCCTGGCGGTCTCTTCTGACGCGGCACCTTGTAGTGTGTTAAGTGGAAAGGCGAAATCAGATGCCGAAAGGGAGTACACGATCAAACATACGGCCTCTAGCGAGCAGATCACCGAATATGGGGCTAGCACCGATGATCTTGTTTCAGGCAAGCCGGCAGACACATTTAGGGATGCATTAGTGCCTATTGCAGGGAATACTTTCAAAGTTAATAGTCACAAAACGGAAGCAGTGATCTCTGGGCAGGTTAGGGAGCCGGCTTATAATGCTAATGGGACAAGCCGGCCGACAGCTTTGTACACAAAGACGCCAGTAGACTCTGCAGAAAGCTTTGAACAGCTGCGGCCAGAAGACAAGGGAGATGTCACACTAAATACGTCACACAATACGGCTGTAGAGACAGCTACTCAGCCGTCCAATGTTCTTGAAGAAAACGGGGGTCACATCAAACCAGCTAGGTGGACGAACCCTTCAGAAAGCCCCTCCAGTACGGATTTGGGCGAAACTGCAAGGTTGAACAGTTCAGATGCAGCTCCTGAGGAAAGAGACAATGTCCCCTCACCACCGGTCGCACTTCGTATTTTTAGGATAAAACTCTTCAAACGATGCAAACGTGAGTTAAATAGCTGCCTTAGTAATGCGATTATTTAGCTTTAAATCAACTGTAACATTTGCTTAATGTCCCGAAA
>UYRU01043166.1:0-14964 GCA_900617775.1 Dibothriocephalus latus | reverse complement strand
GTCTGCCCGACAGTGGTCTTCCTTATGCCCTTGCTTGTGGCATTTCTGACAATCATGCCTCTTAAATGGACAGAAGTGAGCGAAATGCCAGTCACCACAATGCGAGCATGCTGATGGGGGCTATCTGGGTGTGGGGCCTTGGGACTTCTGTTAAGACATTGACTTCGTGCGGGTCACAGCCTGAACGATGGTGGCGGCCCCTGACACTTATCACATTTTTAGCCCATTGCATTGCTCACTTCCTTACTAGGCGAGATCAAATTTCGGAAAATGTAATTATTTTGGTTGTATAATTTCAATGGATGATTTTTCTACGCATCACATGCATTTACGCATAGCAATTATCACCAGAATCATTCATTTTTCTAGCCTCCAAGTCTATAGTCAGTGTTCATTTCTTTAATAACTGCAACCCTTTTACAGTGCATATGCAACCCAAAGACCAACATTCCAATAGTAAACGTAAAACACAATGCTGCGTTCAAAAGAAATATCTAACGAAACAGAAAAGACCTGATAAAAGTAAAGCAGAAATCCACACATATTGTCTACTGGCTCTAATGCCAAAATATTGACTATCTTATAAGTAACGGTGGCTACTGTACTGACAGTATGGTAGACCACCAATTTTCGAAAGCATTTGTTGACATATTAAACACACAGCCGTTTAAAAAGTAACAAAGATCAACCCGTGCCGTTTGCAAATTACGGACTACCTGAAACCATAGAAACTTACTCCTTTAATCAATAAACCCCACTTGTCGTAATTCACATCAGCAAATGTGCGCACGCTTATTAAATGAGATATTTTCATTCCTAATTCAAAACATTATCACGTAAACTTGCATCACATTTATCCTCGCTTTCTTAATCGCGTTTGTAAACTGGGCCACACTCATCGTATCCAAAATATTTTGCAAACCTAAAGTTTATGTCTGTTGTCATAGATGTTCTTGTACGGCCCAAGCTGGAATAATAAATCCGGATATTTACAGCGCGCATGCCGTTTTTTAAAATATATGCAAATATTTTTAGGGTCAACGTTAAAGAGGGCCTCTGTCAAATGATTATTCAGCCGTTTGAGTACAGAAATAGTTTTTTTTATGAGTAAGTGCTGTTTAGGTAATGCGTAAGTTTTACTCAGCACGGGTTAAACGTTTCTGTTTTGAAAATATTTGTGTATTTGTACGCCCATGCAGTAGCCTAACATAAATAACGATGGAACTTAAGAGTATAAGACAGAATCAAACAGATGTCTGCTTCGCTCACGAAAGACGCTTTTTTATCAGAAATTAACACATTGCGTATGAAAGGATGTTGGCAATCGTTTGTACAGCCATCCCGAGTAAAAATCATGCAACTAGACCATTTTCAAAAGTTGGTTGCGAAACTGCCTAGTGACGTCCTCTTTATATGCATTATGCGTGGCGATTAATAACAGGTCAATGGCGTCGTAATGGTGGCACCTTGTAAGAGAAGCTAGGCAACATGTACGATTGAACGTGCAACACGCTTTTTTATAGCATGATGGAAATATGTTTAATAAGCAAAAAATTGTGTTGCTTTATTCTTTGCAGAGAGTTGTCAATATCAGCTGCATTACTCGTTTTCCAGAGAGTTTGATTGCATTTTAAAGGACACTTTTCTGCATTTGAAAGATTAACCTGCTGGTAATATACCCTTAAATATTTCCCCGACTGATAAAAAATTGATCAAATAGTTGCTTACTGTATAATATGCACGGTGCCAAGGTTCGTACATATGGACTATTTGCGTACTCGGAGTAATTTTGTGTGCATGATATCACATTTTAAAAATGATTTTCTGAGTAAACTGAAGGCTGTCATAATTATACCCTCTTGTGGAAATGGAGAAGACAAAAATAACTAATACAACAAAGAAAATATGTCAACTATTATCCTGCACAAGCAACATCTTAAGAATTGAATAATATAAAAAGTTGAAACTAACCTTTAGCCGTCGTAAAACACACACTTGCGTCTATAAATGGAGAAAAATATTAGCGATGAAGTCAGATGGCATATATTCAGGTTTATATTGAGGTCATTCCTTACGGTTTACTAACTAAACTTTGATGGATATAATCGGAAGGAAGTAAAATCTGTAAGTTCATCATGTCTCTTTATCTTTTACTGGGCATAGATCGGGCATTTAAAAGTAATTAAAGTCGGTTATTAAATCACCAACGGCGGCTATTAAGACGCACAAATGTTATGCAGCATAAGTGCTTTGCGAATTAATTTGAATTTTATCCTGTCTTGACCAGATATGTTACAATAAATGGAGCGCTTTATAAAGAAAAGAAGAGTTTCTTCGGAAAAATCAAGATGTACTTGTGAATTTTCGAGCATGTGACACGTGCTCTGTATCAGACGAAATAATTGGGAGTGAGGGAGAAGGATTACAGTAGAACAGTTTAAGCAATCTGGAACAGCTGGGCCAATGGCGTGTGAAATGAGTCATTCTTCGTACAAGAGCGTGTTTGTGGGCGGTTTGCGGATGGGAGGGGGAGGGTGGATGGTGTGTCGGTGGATGTGACCGTGAGGCTGCAAGTTAGTGGCCGGTACGCAGAAACCTGTTTCTGCTTCCCATATCTCTGATGACGAATCCGCGACGGATATCGAAACGTCAGACCAATAAACATATTGTCCCAGCGATCGAATCTTCTTCTTCTTCTTCTCAAAGCTGTATTTGATGCATAAAGTATGCGTTTATGCATGAGCCTTGTAAAAACAAGGGCAGTGCCGGACACCGCAGCCTTGCACAAGCGCAGAAAGAGACTGAACGAGCAGCTCAAATGAACAAAGTGCACGTCTTTGTATTGGTCACGTCATTCGGATAGAAATTCAGGTCACGTTTTAGGTAAACGTTTGCCAAGGATAGAACCGGTGGCTCTATTGAAATGCAAACAGTTGCATTTCTGCATTCTCCATAGCAGTGTTTTTATCAGATGCTTAGCGTGTGGGGGGAGTGTACAGTCATTTGCGAAATATGCAGAGAACGTATACTTTCACATAGGAGTTCATTCCTGCAATAATCTTGCGAGAAAAGGAAGTGTTTATTGCATTTTTGAAGTGTAGACCGTAGAAGGATTTTAAGACTTATCTAAGTTAGACACCGCAGTACCAGTACCGACCTAGACAAATGAGGCTATGATGGATAAAAGCATGACCATGCACAATAAAATTCACAAATTGAGGCAAACTTTTGCATCACAGGCATATTTACAGAGTGAGAAGCAGCCGTGTCGAGCACCGGAATCATAGTTTTGTTAGCCTGAGCCTTCGAAACCTTGCGAGAGTCCATCGACAGATATAACAAAGTCAACGAAAACAAGCAAAAGTTTTATAGGGAGGGTTATGGGAAGGGGAGGACCAATTAACCACTAGTGCCTTGAGTGTAAAGATATCTGAGTAGGGCAACATATGCGGGCGCCAGCTCGGTACATAGGTTAACTGAGTTGTCATCCGATACATAGGCTTCAGTCAGTTATTGGCCTGTCTTGCTGCCGGCGTGGGCAATTAACCTCACAGGTACGAAGTTGAACGCGTGACCCGTCTAGTAGCTGTATGCAACCACTTGCGATAATTCGCCACCCCGTCGAAAATCCAGCTTATATTCGTGTATGCGTAAACCCAGCATGCGTGCAGTCTGTCCCGTGTAATTTCTGGGACAGTTCAGACATGGTATGCGATACACTACGCCCAATTGCTCATTAGGATTAAGTCGATCCTTCATTATTATGACCCGTCTGCGCATAGCAGCCTTGGGACAGTGTGCAATCCCGAAGCCTTTCCATGTGGCAATGCGCTCGGTCACATGCGACCCATTCTTGATATTTGGCAGCGCATCCTAAGTCGTAGGGCTTGGTTCTGTTTGGGTGATCAGAAGCTGAACACGTAGGCATCCGATTAGGAATACCTTAGGATAGTGATCCCGCTGAATTTGGTCGGGGAGATTTTGGGCCTCACATGTTTTTTCTTCCGTGTTACTGTATTGAGTCTGGATTCGTTTGAGCAGCGTTCTCACACAGCTTCTTTTGTGAGCCATTGAATAGTTACTGTGAAAATTGAGAAGCTGTGCGGTGTCCGTCGTCTTCTTGTAGATCCTTGTTTCTTTTTTGTTGGCTGGAGATCGCAAGACGAGTAGGCCTAGTAAGGGTAGCTACTGATCCTTTTGTTCGTATATCGTGGATTGTATACCTGGGAAGATCGAGTTGAAAAGTTCATGGAATTTCTGCAGCCTGTTCTCTTTGACGATAACAAGCGTGTCGTCAACTTAGCGGCGCCAACAAATCGGGACCTGTTGGGTGAAGGAAATCTTTTCCAGCTATTGTAAAACAAATTATGCTGTTAAACCGGAGATTGAGGACTCCATTGGAGTTCCCTTATATTGTTTAAAATATGCTACAGCAAAGGTAAAGTATGTATTTTGGCAAAATTCGAACAGCCCCATTAGGTTTTCAATTTCAAGTGAAGTTTAGGTTACGTGGTACAGCTTTGTAAGTTTCCTGTGCAAGAATTTTCATGTCTTGCCCGGCGGAATTGATGTAAATATTGATATCACGTCAAAGAAGACCATCATTTCATCCGAGTGAATCGTTCGTCCATGGAGATCTTCTAACAATGGGTAGGCTGAACAGACTGAGGTATGACAGTTTTCTTAGTGGGAGTTCAGTTTTGAGGATATCCATTTGCTAAATCAAAGTTCAGACTGCCAGTTAGGGAAAGATCGACGGCAATGGAACGTTTTGTTTATGGACCCTTGACAGAGCACACAGGCAAGCCTAGGCCGTAAATATTGGTTTTATTAGACGCCATTCTTTCTCACTGATCTCATGCCGGAGTTTGAATTCTCCACATAAATAGTCCAACGAATCTGATACTGCTTTTGCTTCTAATCTTCATGGTTGTCTGTAGAATTATCTGTCATCAGGAAGAGCATCGGCTTGCTCGTTGTAATCTTCCCGATTCATGACGACCGTGAACCGTCGCTTACGCGTGGGCAGTAAGGTAATATGGCTGTCCGTTATTAGTTATTTAATAGCAGGCTCCTTATCTCTCGACACACATTGGGCTGGTCGTTGTGTCATCAGCAAACACCGTTGTCGAACTGAGCGTTTCTCGCTCTCCGATGTTTCAGTCCAGGCAAGCATGGCTTCTATAGCTGCAACAAAGTCGATAGGGTCAGAATCAGCGCTGCTGAAATGCGCTTAACGCTGGATATCTCGTAGTTATTGTTCCACTAGTTGCTTCAAGGAAAGGTTATGTACGATTCTGACATTCCTTTGTCGCGTGGTTATAGCTTATTCAGCTTCCGATCCAAGGTAACGTGCTTCTTCACTAAGAATTGACCACCTCATGGTGCTATTCGAGTTTCATTAAAGGCATACTTCACCTTTGCTAGAGCGACTATTGAAAAAATCAAGGGAAGTCTGATGGGCTCTCCATTCTCTGGTTTTATAGCAGAAATAGACATACAAGACCTGAAAAAGGTTGCCTTAAGGCACAAGCCTCCGGTCTTTTTGCGTCGTTACGTTGAAGCCACTCGATTTTTCCAGATATACAATTCACGAGGCAAATTTTCGCATCCCAGCGTGATGCGTGTGATTAACACGGCTTCTTCTTACACAATTTAATTCCTCAATAGCCGTTAGGTAACTTGAGAAAAATGCATTTATGAAAGGAAAGAAGATCTTGGAAAACTCGACTTGTACTCGTGAATTTGTTTACAGGTATCCCTTGTTCGTCGTTAGACTAAATAAATTGTGAGGGAAAATTCTTCCCCGGAACACGTGGCCCTTATTCCATGCGTTAACACTTCCCCCTTACCTTCACAACCTATCGCCACAGTATTTACGTTACCGTAAACCTCCCCCTAACCCCATTCCCTTTCGTCGTACCTGTTCGTGATACCTGTTCGAAAATTCACGAGTATAACTCGATTTTCCGACGATCTTCTTTCATTTCATCATATCATCTTGGAATGCAACTTAGTTCATTGATCCAAATAAATTTATGTATAGGACTGAAAATGTCAGGAATTGTAGCTGACACCTAAATTATTAATATTCTGAAAGGCTGGTTTTTTAAATGCCGATAGAGGTGTTTATTTATAAGACGTTAGCAATTCCAATGCACTGCATAATTTCGTGAATTGGTTTCATTAATTTGAGTAGGTTGTATTTTTTATAAAAATCCTCCGGGATAAATAGCAACCAAAGCTGTTAGACTGGCAAAATCTAGTAACAACAGCTTAGCACAATGGGTGATTGAAATTATAGGAGATTTCTATGTTTGTATTATGATGGATATATTTTCACACAAGCACTTTTGCAAACTTGTCAGTTTCATTTATAACATTTCCTTAAGAATTTGGATTGGCGTTGAGTATACTATTACTCAGATATCTGTTGTAGATAACGCAGCATCTTGTATATGACATTTTTTGGCCAGAAACATGTATCCCCGTTTGAATTGAGTGCATGGAACATACAAGCGGTATAAAACACAATATGCCAGTCGATATGAATTTGATGCTATAATAGAAGACATACCAGAAACAACTTTGTCTGAAGCTGAGCCTACAATTTGAAAATTTTATGCATTGATGTCACGTAAAATATGCCTTAAAATGTTTGATTACGGCCACCAGTTAAATTAAATGGAAGTTTACTCACAAAAGACAAAGGAGAATGTCATAATGTGCTCCATTAAAGACCAAACAGTATATATATTAGAATAAACTATTATTCACAGCCCTCCCTTTTATACCAATGAGTTCTTGGGCGCATGGGCATCTTGACATATTTCATTTATCTACCTAGCAATGTCAGACAACGGGATTAAGAACGTTTAAGTGACCAATATGCGTTGGAACGCAATGTAAGGCGTAATGTCCACAATTAGTTAAACACTTTGTTCAACATATCATTTATTTGTAAGACAGAAATAACATTTAAAAAACATTTGAAAATATTTGCGTGCCTTGTTTACTTTGCGTTTTAGTGTTGTCGTCATTCCAAAATATAAGAAATCTTAAATAATCCGCCATGTGGAAGCATATTTATGTAAACGTTTCGCAAACGCACAATATGTGCACGCTACTTTATTTGTGCTGCTTGCTTAAATCGGATCGCGTCATTAGTAGACTGCCTCTGCACTTAAATATCCACTTTCTTAATAGTTCCAATTTTTAAAAAAAGTTGTAAACTTTGAGGTTTTCTAGAAATACTAATTTTGCTTTGCACACAATAAACCAAAATATTTCTCGATTTAAAAGAATATAAACTTTTATACTGTATGACTTTAGGGAACAGAATTTCTGCTTATTTTGCGTTTCCAGGAGCTGCTTTTAATAGCCTTTCCATTTTAACCGTTAACCCAGCTGCTGTGCTTTTCTGATATTTTCACATCATACAAACGTCTCGGGGAGAAATCAAAGAAGCCAGAGCTTATGAGGACAGAATGGCACATATGATGGCTGTCTACCCCCTGGGATGTCAAAAAATCGGGATTTTCTAGAAATTGTAAGTTTCAACTGCTTTATGCATATTATATCTACAGCTGATGTCGACCTTGGGTATCAGCCTGGACAGTATGTACAACCACCTTCCCTTAACCTAAACACATCCCATCATTCCGGACAACTGGCCTCACCAACAGTTTGAGATAAAATATTTCTGCTACCAGTACACATATGTACAAATAGGGCACTGAAAGATAATTTAACTACATATCCCTCAATATACTGATAGTGATACATACGTGTATTTATCTACGCTGTTTACGCAAGATTCTTTAGTTAAATTGCTTTAGCAACATATATATATATATGCAAACGTATATTTATACAAACTAGACGCGTGATTACGTAATACATGAAGACCAACCTAAAAAAGTTTTCCAACAAATGAAGCACGGGCCGAGATTGGGCCCGCGGATGAAATACACTGGTTGTTTACCTTAAACATTTCAGCCTAAGGTTATGCATGGCTGGTGGTTAATGAGTAAAAAGTCAACAAAATGTAATCTGGTTTCCTCCGTTTCTTACATCCCTTCATTATTCGCACCTGCATAACATTTGTTTTAAGTGAGAGGCAGACATCCTAGTAAATATATTGTGTAAAGAAATACTTTTCCTGCGGAAAAGATGGAGTATATAATTGGCGGTGTGAACCGGGATATTGGCAGAGTCCACTAAATGTTCAAGGAACATGTCGTAGGCAGTAATAGTCATTTGGTGAAGTTTTGAATTTGTGGCCGCCGTTTGCGTCGCTCTGTATCGATCCGCTTTTGTCTCTGGCATTCCTCTCTGAGGTAAATTCATTTTGTTTTAATTATTTTCCCAACCAATTTACCGTAAAGGATTCGCAGGCTTCGATATTTATCAAAAACATTTTAGAGAAAATCCACAATTCAGTTACAGTTAGGTCGTGAGCTCGATCGAGTACGTAGATATCTACTAAGTTATCACTACTTTTTAAAACCAAATAACAGAACAGCAATTGCTGTAGCACATGCAATATTGCACAGTCCTCACCAAATGATGATTAAATGCCGGTTTCATTGTCGTTGATCGGTGTTTTTTACGTGAGATCGTGGAAGCTTTCGTTAGAGTTTAGTTAAGAAGGCGAAACTCAGCCAAGATTATCGTTTATGTGATAAAATTGCAATCCTATCAAAGACTTTCTTTGGTGCTCGTCAGTTATTGCCGCGCACTTCATGATGCTGTGAATTCGATCAGATCAGTTAAGCGGCAATCTTAAAGCCTCAGGAACAAAATGTAGCCAATAGCCTTACAGAAGTTGCTAAAGATCACGCAACACGTCGACATATCTGGAAGACTGATACTCGTCCGCTAACGGGCATTGACTCAGGTTGTGAACTTCTGAAATTGTTTTAGTCATGATTGGATGCGGACTTTTTAACTTTTTCACTAGCAAAACGCACCTATTTTAAAAACTCGCTACTTAAGAAATATGGTTTTTTATCCTTTATTTTGAATGCCTGTGTAAATTCAAATATTTTTCATGGAAAACATGAGTAAGAATTATTTCTTGTTCTTGTTTAATAGAAAACTACGTTTTCTTTAAATTCCATACTCAAAGAAAGGGCATCTTTAGATTAAAAAAAGTTTCTCAATTGCCGAATGTTCTTCAAACCTCCTGATTGCCACACTCAAATTCGAGTTTTAAAAACTGCGCACTGTGCACATCCTGTTTAAGGAAACGTACGTTTTCGCCTATAGTTTGAGGAAGAAGCCGCGTAGTTGACATAAAATATTGCAATAGATGCGAAACATTTTCTTTGTAGTAAAGGCAGCATTAATAAATTGACGGATACGATGTATTATGAACAACCACCTCACAATTGTAGAAAAGCTCATAATTAGGAACTTTTTTTAAAACCAAAAGATACGCTTATTTTAAATGTGAATTTTAAAGAACGTGTAACTTTCTACCTAATCAGTATAAGAAAGGAATTTTGTATGCATGCTTTCCATAAAATATATTTAAATTTATAAAGCTACTCAAAATAAATGATAAAAAGGCATATTACTAAAGTGGGCAGCTTCAATGGTCGGAACGAAGCTCATTAAAAAGCCCGCATTCTATCATAAGCGAAATAACTTCACAATAGACTACACGATAATCAGTACCACAATCTCAGTCGATGCCGATTACCAAAAGAGCATCAATCTTTTACAAATGTCGAAAAGTTGCGTGATCTTTGGTGACTACTGTACAGTGGCACTGTAGAACTACAGCTTAGGTAAATGCAAAATAGTGTGTGGCAGTCTGGTTGATAGTCATTTAACACATGAGCAAAGACATCTAGGGGAAATACAGTAAGCAGATTAGCACTGGCTAGCGCCGAGTCCGTGGTATTTCGTAAATTACGCATCTCTTTGTAACTAAAATATTCAGTGGATAAATTGACTCCTGCTAATATTCTGCATTTCTGTTTCCGTAAAATGTGGAATTATGGCAGTGGCACTATCGAGAAATAGCAAATGCATATTTAATCAGTCAGTGGAGGCAATTGAGAGCAAAAATAGCACTTGAAACTTACATCTATGCATCTATATATCTAAAAGTAGACGAATATTTTCCATCAAGGCAGGAAAATTGGAATGCAGTCAATGAGCCATGGTTAAGAAACGTCATCTTTACATTAGTCTATCAGAACATCACTTGAATTTGTCAAGTGTTATTTAGAATGACAATTGATGTTTTGTCACAAACTAAAATTAATACATTTTGAAAAAGGTTTCTTTAGAAAAGAAGCCTATGTGATAAGTAGATTATGAATTAAATTTAGTCTACGTTCAGCCCTTCAAAAGTGATAAGTGTTTGGGTGCAGACGCATTTATCTGCTATTCTTAAAAAAATCAGTTTGCCATTTAAGCGGCTAATGTCAAACTATTTGGAGCAAAAATTTCAATGATAGTATACTTTCTGTGGCCCAATATGCACATATTCCGTTAATCGTGGAATAGCCAAGTCAGATAAGTCAAGAAACTGAGCATGGCAATTGCAATCGGGACAACGCAATATAGTTAGGCGTGTGAATCATAATATTTTGAAACTTACTTCTACATCCATGTGGGCTATCTATAAAAATTAACGTGTTACGAAATTTTTGATTTTTAGAATATATAAAGATTTAAATGCAAATGATTGCGCAAGTTCCAATCAACGAGCTTCATATATTGCAATGAGCACATAATTTACATTTATAATACTGCATTAAGCCCTGTGAGAGATACTTGAGCTGATCAACATGAAAATCTCTTTGACAAATATAATCATGTCCAACCACTAAGCTAAGGTATACGGAACATAAGAATTAGCAACTTACGTCTAAATCCTCCAGTACCTGATAAAATGTTAATAAATGACAATCATGTCGTTTAGAATAATGAACTATTTAATCACAGAAAACTATTTCGACTTCAAACAGTATACTTCACATATATCTATTGGAACTTAATCCATATTTAGAACGTGCAAATGTGCTTTGCAAAAATTCTCCAGAGTTGCAATAAAAAATATGTTTCGAAAATAAAGACGTTCTTAGAAACCGGACTATTGTGCGTGCAAAATATTAGATCGCAACTTACCAAATCATCGTAGGTCGGGTACCAAGACTTAAAAGAATTAAAAGTAGCTTATTCATATATCTATATAAATGATAGCGGCATATGGCAAACCAAACGGTACTTAAAAGGTACAAATAAGTTTAGAATGTTCCAGTATGCTTTGCGCAATAACCGTTAGTATAATTAGTATAAGATGGAACAAACCTATTTGAATCATGGCCTTTGTAATTTACCAAGATAGACTTTGATGACTCTCTATCAAGTTTTTAAAGGTGATGGCTATTGGAGCGTTGGGGCCTGCCGCCGTCATTTGGCAAAAAGACAGAAGGGTTTTAAATTCTCAAAAACTATTCTTAGAAGATAGCTTTTGGAAATTTGTTCTTATTTGGAACGCCACGTTTTACCTGCAATAATTTCTCAGAGTAACAATAAGAGAATCTGTTTCGAAAACTAAATCGTGCTCAGAAAATGGTCTATTGCGCATGCAATATATACTAAATTGCAACTTACAACAGGGCCAAATAGAGTTGGCATATAATTCTACAAGCGAAATGTTTTTGCAATAAGGCAAGTTGCATTTCAAATAATTAAACGTAAATGATACATATCTCCTCAAAAAGGACGTTTTCTTATAGCAAACCTTGCGATACACAAATTAAAATAAACGAATAAAAATTTCACTGGGTTTACTGCACGATAATCCTTAAGATAATAAGTATAACCAGGAGCAAACATATTTGGCTAATGACCGACGTATGATTCCAAGGTGGACATTCGAATGCATCACATAGTTTATTTTTTAAGGCGATGGCCACTAAAGAGCTGGGACATGCCAACAGCATTCGGAAACAAAGGCAATGAGCTTTTAAATGCTCAGTGGAATGCTATTTAACTCGGAAATATCATACACAGCATAGGACGAGATATACATCCAAGATAAATAAAAATGACTCAACGATGGTCGTGTCTTATTGATTTCTTTGGGGGTCTTCAATATCAATGTCAGGTAAATAAAAGCCTTGTCCAAGCGATCAAGTCATCTTTTTCTCAAACATAATGATGACAAAGCACTAAGCTAACGTATACACTGCATAAGAAGTTGCAACTTACGGATAAATTTCGTCCCTCTTTTGCCTAATAAACGTAAAAGTTTAACAATTGAGTCAGCTAGAATACTGAAATATTCAAACAAAATGTTCATAATATATACCTATAATATATTACTCCACACTTAGTCCTTTAAATAATGTATTGCAAAAAAACCTGAGATTAATAGTGCGAAAATATGTTTTGCTTGTACAGTGGACAAAAGAAAATGGATATGTGCAACATAAAATTTGCAACTTACTAATAAATCCCACGTTGCCTAATAAAATTTTCAAATATTCAAAATTGCGACAGTAAGTATACTTAAATAGACGGCTTTTAATGCAGCGTTCTTTAAATGAACAAACTTAGGTAGATATTATTAAATGGTAATAATTTTGTTCATTCAACAAAGGATATTGGCATATGGCTAACGTAATGGTACTCACAAATAAAAAAGAAATTAAGACTTTCACACTTTCTACTGCACAGTCCCTAAAAATATATCAACCACTAATTCTTACCATTCTAAAGCTACCTAGACCTTTATGTTATACGTAGAAAATATAAGAGTTCAACCGCTGATTGGCTATGTTTATGTCTGCATTTTGACTGTATGTGATATATGCTAACATGTTAACCGGATGCAGAGAAGGGGTTGCCGTTTAGGAATAATTTTCTCAGAAAACCTGTTATGCCGCTTTCCAAAAAGAATGCCTTGACGTCCGAGGCCCGCTAAACAACACGATTACTTCTGATGTTTTTCCAAACGAATCTCTGTAAAAATTTTGTACACGTTCTATTCATTCTGAGGTTCCTTATTACTTATGAGATATTTATTTAAGAAAATGCAGACACATATTCGGTCTCGTGGTCACTTGTAGCACATATATTTTATGGAAGCTATTTATACCTAAGAAGAGGAGACAGTTTGGTCATTGAATGCATATAACAATGTTGAGGGACACAAACATGTTTCCACAATGAGTCAGGTAAACAAACATAGCTTGACTGAGTAAGATTGCATCTAGAATTGATATTTTTACGCAATTTGTTATGCAGGTCATTTATTAATCTCAGTACCGTTTTTAATTATTGAATTGGGTAATACTTGAATTGCTAATTTAAATGGAATTTTTTATTCGATATTTTCCTTCTCAAGCAACCTATAACGAGATTCAAATTTTATAGTGACCTCCATGTCTGAATTGGCAACGATAATAGAAGCAGTTTCAGTTTACATACACGAAGCATTAAAGAGATGTTTCGTTAATTGCACGATTATTGGGCGCAGCATTTTTCCTGAGAGATCGTTTGTGTCACTGTTCCCAGCAGGGGACCGATCGCTTGTTTCTTTACATTTTTTCTCCTTTCTTGCGCTATGCCAAATGTATAATTGCACGGTGGTCAAATTCGTGTCAGCAAGTCTTATCCAGACTACAGGGGGGCAAGGAGCCAGTGCTTGTTTAACAGATCGCTCAAGACCATAGTTATATTCAAGAATTCAGTCCACGCATAAGGATGCCTTAGGTAGTAAAAAGCCGAAGTACATGGCTATAGGATTTTGTCAGCTTTGCAGGGCCTTTCGTTATTTGTAGGGGCACCTCAATTACTCTAAGGTCTGGTATAAGGGTGAAGTGGGTGGTTTGTGTTGGGTTTATGAAAAGCTGTTCATGGTCAACCGTGTCAGATAGGGTCGGTTATAACTCCTTCCCTCGTGCAATCGATCTCAGGAAAGTTTGTTCGATTCACTGACAGGCGTTTGAGCTAGGAAATATAAATCAGTCAAAGTTCTGATATTGATCGTTCAACACTATCGTATGAGGTTGAATGCAAGGAAAGACGTCATCTAGTGAGTCGAGGTAGTTTTGGCTGCCTTCAATATCAGCTTTCGGTGATAAATTACTTTTAACCTTCACTGTATATTTACTACTGATTTCACATTCCCTTATATATGCAAGTATGCGTTACAGAAAAGGGCGCAATAAATTGATCTTTCCTTTTCATGAGTTAAAAACCCAGCAATCGTTCTTTATACCCTATACCGGCTAAAATAAATTTGGAAATATGCTATCCGTTTAGGTCGGACAATCTGCGGTTCTTTCATTTAACGCATCTCACATATATTTACCCAAAATAGTGCTTATTAGCCATGTATATGCTTTTTCGAGTATTTCCGGAGCCAGTATGCTTTACAATCTTAGCCGCTTATGAATAAGACATATATATCGACTTGCATACAGACTTCCTTCTCGGTCGCTTTCAAACTGTCCTCATCCGTGACAGGTATTTGGCTAAAATGGCTCGTAAGTGTGAATTTTAAAATGTTCCGTTTTCGACCCTACGCTGTTTATTATTTACGTCTGCGGTTGTGTCAGCCAAATTTACTTGCGATATCGGTATGCTTGGCGATGATCTCCCTTGAACATCAGCTGGCGACGAACAGTTACAAGCAGATCATAAATGGCTTCAAAAATAGTCAAATGACTGGCCCCTGCTGTTTAGTGAGAGCAATTACACAATCATTCGAGTCGCCAAATCCAATTTCTATAACCTAGCGGTTTACTAAACATGGCTTACTACTGCCAGACGTAAATGTTAAGAAGGATAGCGGACTTTTAATCATGTCCCCACATAAACCATCTTTGAACTGGTAAAAAGGCGTTAAACGTGCTCAACATGAATGTCATTTTTACGGAAATTTCTTAGAAGATAAGTTGGCGAACATACGTTTGTTTTCGATAAATTCTCGTC